>JAEIIJ010011870.1:0-66238 GCA_018904815.1 Drosophila ogumai | reverse complement strand
TCTATCTAATATTAAATTTTATTCCTTAATAATTAAATTAATATCTCTCCCTGTAAAGAGCCTCTGCTTTTGAATGTTAATAAACCTTGCCTGCACACTCGAGGGCGTGCGCAGAGGCCTACACCATCACCTCCCCCCACACTCATGAACCTAAGCTTTGCCGGGTGCTTTGACCTTGTCCTTGCACCTATCTCCTGCCTGCCTACCGCCGCCACGCCCCCTTCCGCCTCCTGTGGGAGTTATTTGGCAAATGTGCGGCACGCAGACTTTCTGACCTCCCTCCGTCCCCGAAAAACAGTCTGACGCATTTATATATTATTCAAGGCGAAGGTCGCAACAGAAAATGTAAGGGGGTTTGTTTTTTTTCTTTCTTTTTAGGAGGGAAAACTCTGCCTGCCTGCCTTCTAGTATATATGCGTGGGAAAAATCTCGGTTTTTTGGGGAAAGAGCTTCCAGCTTTAAGTGGGATTTTATGGCATTCGGGGTAGACACAATTTAATATCGAAGGAGAATAAAAAATAAATACGGTAAGGTGTCTGAACCTGCTGCACACAGACAATAAATAGCCGTGGTCCTGGGCAATAAAAGTTGATATTCCTTTCCCTTTTTTGCCGCTACGCTGTAAATATTTGATATTTAAATTTGGAATTTCGTTGTATAAAGTCAAGAGAAGAGAGAGGGCAGGCGAGAGACGAGGCTTTGTCATAAAATTGATTGGTTTCCCTTCTGACCTTCCCTCTCAATGCTGCTCCTTGTCCATTTTCAGGTTCAAAGCGCATTTTCAGAGGTCTTTCTTCTTTCTTTTTAGCTTTTTGTTGTATTTTTTCTCACTGACGACAGGTGTTGGAACACGGACGAACTGCTCAACGAAGCGAAGTGGCGGCAGTAGGAAAAAAATATATATATGTATATGTATATTTAAGGTATATGTAAAAAATAAAATAAAAACAACAATTGCTCAATTGAACGAGGTCAGTGGCTGGACGAAAGCAGGCAACACAAAAACTGATAAAAGGGAAAAGGAAAAGGGAAATGGAAGTGGAAGTGGAAATGGAGTTAAGTTCAGGCTACTGCTGCTGCCACTGCAGCTGCTGTTATTAAAAAGTTTTCGCCTAATTGGCAACTTTGTAGACAGACGCCGAAAAACCGCCAAGAGAAGCATAAAAATTTGACCAAAAAAATTGATAAAGTCAGGCCAAGAGAAAATTAACAAGGAAGAAGGGGGTTTATTGCATAGATATCGATGCTTGAAATCCTGTAAGAAATGTTAAAAAATATTCTAGAATTTAATATAAATTTATAAATATTTAAAAATTATAGATTTAAAAATTCAGGACACAAATTATTAAGTAGGAACTTAAAAAATTACAATAAAACCTCTGAGAATATTAATAACAACCAACTCTTTACCAACTTTGAAACCCAAATAAAATAAAAAACCCCCCAAAAGTCTAAAAATAAAAATCCACAAAAAAGAGTAAATCGAAACCTCCCAAATCCCATTGAGGATGCAAGTCCTTGGCAAGTTCACTTGGATAATGGCCAACATAAAGTCAGCTTAAGAACCGTTATGACTGCAACACCACCAAAGTGAGCAGCAAATGTTGCAAGTTGAAGGGATAAAAAAAAAGGCAAAAAGACCAGTTGGGAAGGGAGACACAATAGCCAACTTGTTCTCTCTTTGATTTTATGGCCAGAAACTGGTAATTTCAGCGCACATCGGATAAAACGAGATGAGGCGAACGAGGATAATGACGTTGTCCCTGTCGTGCTGCATGGGAATGGGCGATAAAAAGCATTTTCCCGGCTCAGAAGCAGCTCAGAAATATCGTTCGATTATTTGGCCATAAGCTAGAGCCAGTCAACGATCGTAGAGGTTATCGTGGGTAATATGTTTCCATAATAAGTGTAGGATTTTTTTTAAACGAAAAACTATCACTATAATTTAATATTTAAGGATTATCCCCCCCACAGAGACGACTTCACACCCTTCACCTAGTTAATTCAAAAATTTGTAAAAGGCCCTGAATTCAACTGCAATTTAAGTGTTTTAAATGCATAATTAACGTTTTCCATTTACCTTTTGTTTATGCGCCAACTGGCCTTGTTGTTTTTGTTCGTCTGTTTTTGGTTTGTTTGTTGTCGTCATGACAGCCGAAAAACATTAAATTCATTTTTGCATGCCCCCTCGACCGACAACTGGCGAGAATAAAAAAATTACTTTGAATTTTTCAATGTGCAAGCTGCTGCTACTGCTGCTGCAAACTAAACAAATTAAGCAATTTATTTTCATTAACACAAATAAAACTAAAGAAACATTAATTTGCTGCCCTCAAGCGTGACCACGCTCCAAAGAAATCAAAAAGAACGAGAGAAAAACTTTTCAAACTTGAAGAAAATTTTAATTGAATTTTGCTCACACATATGTTGACATGGAAAACCAGCTAACAATTACGAGAGAAAAATGTAACATAAATCAAAGTCAAATGGGAAAACATCGAACAACATGGTACATTAAAACCCCCAGCAAAACTAAAGCCGAACTAAGGAGATTTATAGGCCCGAAATGGGGGTGACGTAGTAGTAGGTGTCTCGCATTCAGTCTGGCAAACAACTTGAGGGTGTAGAGCGGTTTTAGGAATTATGTCATCGCCAGCAATGAAATCGATTCAATTAAAATGTTTTTTGCGGAGCTCAGAAGAGGGACGATTGCATTAGGGATGGGAAATGTATCGATAAATAAAGAAAACATTAAGAGAAAGCATTTTAAAATGCCTAAATTTACTTAATCTTTCATTTTGGTGCGATTATTAATCGATAAAATCGATATTTCTTATACATAAGATATCGAAAACGAATATTTCACATCTCAAAATTATATTTTCATATAGTTTATAATATTTATCTTATTTTTTCGCTATTTTCGATAATTATTTATTTGGACAACCCGAATATTTAATATTTCAAGACATATTTTTCTCGATAAAAATGTTTCTCTCGATATGCATATCTATTAAATGAATCTGGTGCCTCCGAATTAAAATAATTTTCAATAAGCTTCACTTGATTGATATTCCACAGCGCACAATTAGACTGCAGTTGCTTGGCTCTCGACATCTCTGACACTTGAAAACGCTTAACGACGACGACGATGATGATGATGACTTTAATGATAACGATGATTGCCGTGGTGATGATCGTCATTAGCATCGGGCAACGGACATTATGTCAGTCAGGCAGCTGTCATACAGCCAGTCAAAGTTGTCTGTTTCCCCAGCTCAATTGTCCGGGCTCGAAGGCAAACAATCCCCGAAATTCACTCAAACAAATGAAATAAAATAAAGTAAAATAATGTACATATAAATTACATTTCCAGACTGCAGACTGCACCTCATCCTCAATGGTTTCATTTTATTTCTCCCCCCACATTTGGCCAATTTCTCTCTCTTCAAGGCAAATGAAGCGTTAAAAAAAAAAGAAGAGGAAAAGAAGCGAAAAAAAAAAAAACAAAAAAACACCAAACAAAATTGCAACCCGTTGCGGTTCAGTGGCACAACGGCAGCTGCAATTGCAACTGCAACATACACGTCAGTACAACGAAAATAATTCCAGGCCGAGCCTTAAAAATTTCAATTAACTTTCGAGCGAGAAAACAATGCCAGAGAAATGCGGAAAATTGTTGGTGAAAATAAGTGATAAATATATGAAATATTTTCGTACATCATAATGGCAACGAAATGGATTTTAAATGTTAAGCAGAAAAGCCCTCAATGAATAATAAAATAAGAATTAAAGTCTGCGAAATGCATGAAATTATTATGGGCAGAGTTTATAAACATATTTATTTTGGCAAAGTTAATTAAATTTACACAGATTGAATGGCGTAATCAGGTTGACAAATATTTAAATTAATCTTTTGTCTCACTAAAAAAGTCATTTAAATATAATATGTACTTATTTTCTGCCTCTATAGCTAAACAACATTTTAGAAATATATTTTAGGCAAACAATCAATATTTGAAAATAAAATCGACAAGGAAAACATATTGACAAATGTGATTAGATTATATTTTAGTATCTGTGAAATTTGGCAAGCCCATGAAACGCACTGAACTTTAGGGGGTTTTCAAGCCATGTCATCGCATAAACATTGAGATTTAAGTGGAAGCTGAATTGAAATGTCAGTTAACTCATTGACCTTGCTGCACTTTTAGCCATTTAAACATTTTCGATTTTTATGTTCATAAAGGCCTCGATTTGGACTTGGGGCTCCAACACCTTCATTGCCTAACTAAACAAAGTACGGTAAACTCTCTTCAAAGTGAACTTGAGATTGTTTTAATAATATTTAATAAATTTTAATGGTGTGCTATTTTTTGAAACAATTAATTATTTTTGAAAGTCTTTCAATAGGGACTAAAAATATAAAGAAATTTAATTTTCAGTGGTTCCCTTCATCCAGCACTCACTGTACCTTATAAACAAAGCCACACTTTTGTTTTTATACACATATAGCATATCTTCATTTGTATTTGTACAACTTTTCGTGTGTGTGTGCGATAAATCTAAATTAAATCATAAAATTTGAGACGCGAGACAAAGTCGATGTTTTGTGGGTGTGAGATTAACTCAAGCGGAGAAAAAGACAGAGATCAGGCATATATATGTATATATATACTCTGCTGATTTTCTCACTCGACTGTTATTGTTATTATTGTTGTCGATTGTAAACAAATGCTTAATTGTTGAATGCAAATGACGCTGACATTTTTTTGAGCTTTTTATTTATTTATTTTTTTTTTTTTTTTTAATTTTGTGATCTCTGCAAGTGTGGGCAGACTTTCAAGTGTTTGTGTGATTTTTTTTTTAGGTTAAATAAATGTGCGTGTATGTACTATAAGTATGCACAAGTGTATGCGTGCTCGTTAACATCAAAAGTCAATGCATTTTAAATTTGTTTAATGCGCGCCTCTTTTAGCATTTGCGGTTGTAATTAACGCGACTAACGAGAGTTCACTGTGGAGTGGGTAAATACAGGGAAATATATAAAATGAATTTTCCTTTTTTTTTAGAACTCTTAAATAAAATGTGGGAAATTTAATTTAAAATTTTTTTCTCCATAAAATTTTAGAGGACTTTTTAAATAATTTATTATACATTTTATAAACTATATAATTTTTTGCATATTTCCCCGCTATAGTTACTTTATTAAGCTCTCTCTCCTCTTACTACTTCGTTATATTTTAATAGGATTTACTCCTCTCAGCTCCACTGTACAGCCACAAAGAGCTAATCGATGTGATAAAGTAAATACTCAATATGAGATGACAGGCAGGACAGAACGCGGGACTTTTTTTGACATGTCTCATGCTTGGGCCCCACCTTTCCCCTACCTGGTTACCTGTTGCCCCTAATCCTCTCTGCTCCGCCAGGTTGACATTTGGTTTTCGCTGTTTATGGCGGCAGAAAACCAAGGCAAGTTCAACAACATTTCAATGTCGGTCGCTGGGTCTACTACTGTGTGTGTCTTCTGTCTTCTCTCCACTCGGAGCCCCTCTCTTTCAATCATTCTCAATGTCTGTCAGGACATGTCTTCGTCTTAGTCTGTCCAAGGACGGCGCCGACATTATCCTGTGCCTGTCTCAGCCAGGCGGCAAAACTTAACGACGGGAAATGCGGGAAAATCACCTAAATATATAGAGAAAGAGGAGTGAATGGAACGAGAGCGAAAGAGACATAACCGCAATAAGTTGATGAGAAAATTGAAATTAAATTTTCCCCACAAAATGCCATTCCAAATTGGCTACCGAAAAAGGACCTCTAAGCCGATGGGTCAATGAACTGTGTTTAGGGATCAGACCAAAGGCACAAATGCTGTTTTGTAAGTTAACTAACCAAGTTAGGTAAAGAAATGTGAACAATAAAGTTAAAATATAAATAAACTAAATAGTTTTGAATTTCATAATACTGAAATAATAATGATATATTATGTACATAAATTATTGTTTAAAATATAACAAAAGCCCTCTCTTTTCTCCTTTCAAGACCCACAATATGCTCCTATAAATTTCCCCTTTACTGTATCCACATCTTTGCTTATTAGAAATATGTTTTTGTCACTGCCTCGAAGGCATTTAATTAAGCTTAGCAACCGACAACCACGGGGGCCAAGAAACTTGGATAGAAATACATATACAAAAGGCAGCACAAACATAATTATTCATTTTCATTGCGCACTTTGGAGGCACTTGAGCAAATTTTGTGCAATTTGCACCACGCAAAAGTGCAGAAATTAAAATAAATGGTTGATAAGCAAAGGGGTTGAGCAGACAGAGAGAGAGTGCTACAAATGGAGTGGAGTTGTGTGCTTGCAGCAGCCACTGCAGCAGCGGTGTCTGCAACATGTTGCCATGACAATGACTGTCGACGTTTGGCGCCGTCTGGCAAAAACACACATATGTACACACACATAGATCAACTATATAGTATAGTATAAGTACACACGCGGACAGACATACCACAATGCATATCAAATGCTTAAATGACAACAGCAACATCTCCGCCTCCGGCAGCAAAAGCATCAGCAATTGCACAGAGAGAAAATTTAGTCAGATATAAATTAAATGAGACTTTTATAGTAAGGATATATATAAGGATGTATATAAATATTTAATTTAAGTTTCCTTTCCCTTTTCAGTATTTCTTTTACAACATTTACCCAAATTTTTTCTCCCTGCATTAGCCACATCAACGTGTGACAAAGCTCTGGGGGCCAAAAGCGGGAAATGTGGCGGGAAGGCAGCCCCGAAAGACAGTTACAATAAATGTCATGTTTAAGGCAGTCAAGCGACGTACATCAGTCCTCGAGAAGAAGGGACTGGATGGAACTGCCAGCCCAGGCAGTAGAATCAGCATCAGCAGCATCAGCAGCAGCAGCATCAGCCAAACTCCATCAGCAACATCCGCGCACAATGGCAACAACTTTGGCAAACATGGCCCGAAGCAATGCCACCACTCGTACCTGAGTGGGCGTAGACAAGTCTGAGACGTAGAGAACTTGTGCATAAATTTGCTGGCTTTAATAAAAATTTAAATCCGCGTGGAATTTGTACTGCAATGTCCCGACTATATTTATAGTGTTTGTTGTAGCATATGCCACACTTTTTTATATTTTTATTGGTGCTCCTTTGAGCACGGCTTTTATTATTGTAGACTGCATAAATTTTTGGGCCTGTCCAGTGGCGCCCCATCAACTGAATTTTTTTGTTCACCATTCCAGTGGAATTTTCAGCTCAACAAAAATCCGCTGACACTTGCAAAGAACGAACTGAAAACTCTTTGGGGTGCAGAGAATGTGCAGCCATCAATCTGTGGAAGTGTCGCCACTTCAGAGTACCAAAAAAAATTAAGGAAATTAAAGAACCATAACTTTGAATACTCTTTGATATTTTTTAGATTTAAATTTAATAAATATCATAATAAAATATATTACAAATGGTTTTTACCATAAATCAATGTATAAGTGTAATTTCCATTATGTCCTAAGACTTCCTTTCAATCGGAAAACTATTTTCTAAAGAGTGTCAACAAAAGCGGAAATCAAAAACCAATGAGAGTGCCTGTCGTTCCTCTACTTTTACTTCTGACTTTGACAACAAACTCGGGAAAATTTCCGCCAACGAGTGCAAAAGGAAATGCCCTGTAATGTCAGTTGAAAATGACAAAAAAAAAATATAAAGAAAAAAGAATTATCTCAAAGAGCCAGCGGAACATTTATTTATTTCTATTCAAATTTGAAATTTCAGACTGCGATTGCAGACACAGACACAGGAATATACACACCAACATGTGGCGTTTTGCTCATCAATCTTTTATATAAAAAAAAAAACTTATTTTCTTGCTTAAAGTTTGCTCTGCAAAAGAATTCGCTTCGCCCGAAAGACAAAGATTGATTGGCATATAAAAACGGCAACCGAAATATAAGAAAACAGAGCAGTTCTCTGAATCATTGGACACACCCCTTTGAATATAATATTAACTATAAAAAAAAAAGGATTAAGGAAGAGATGAAACAATTAGCAGATGTGCGGACCGAGTCCGAATTAAAGTTCAATCCCCGGCGTTCTGTTAATCATAATTATGGTGCTCGTCTCGCTGACTTTTTTTAGCATTTATTTTTTGACACAAATCCCTTGACGGCCGAAATGTCGACAGCTGATTGGAAGACAAGATGAGGGGGTTAGGGTTTGGGTTAACCCTCTCGAGTCTATGATATGCTGATTAAAAAATCAACCAAGCCAAAGCAACAACCCTTTCGGGACTCATTGCTCAAATTGCTTGATGATTAACAAGTTGACTTGTGTTAATTATGACGAACAGAGAGAATCCGACCGGTTTTTCTTTCGATTTGATCCGCCTTGTTTGGCTTTGGGCTTAGGGAAAGCCTTGGGGCAAACAGCCCGAGGAGCCGGAGGATAGCCGAACCGAAAAACTTTGAAAACTTTTCTTGCCTGCATTTTACTTTTTTAGTTTTTTCCAGTTCTTTAAGCCAACAAATCCTAGACAGAAAAGAATTTAATACGCCAACGCGTCGCCTTGGTTTTAGGTTTGAGGTTTCAGGTTCGAGTTTGGGCTCTGGACTCTGGATTCTGGGGTTGCATGGCATTTTGAATGGCATTAAATATTTATAAATTCAATACGAAATGCAATTCGGAATGCATGCCAAAAAGGAGCAGCAAATGCTGCCAACAACAACAAACAGATTGAATTGTAAAGTTTTTAAAAGCAATTCGCTTGCCAGACAATGCTTTCTCACTCACACTCTCAGGCTCTTTCTCCTTGGGGGAGCAGCTGCAGCTACAGATACAGATACAGATACATATACAGAGATACCAGCTACAATTTTGGCCACACGCAAAACATATTCAAAGTCCTGGGAGACAGGTGAGAAGGGCAGAGACAGTGCCTGCGAAAATCCCTCTCCCTTTCCGTCTGATACTTATGAAATATTCAGGGGCGCACTCCAAGGATTTCTGCATCTCTCGGATGCGAGTGCGTTATGATTTCATGAGTTCTGCACTGACCAGAGAAGACCCACCCGCCCGACTTCACAAAACCACAAAACGGAGAGCAGCAGTTCGCCTTGGAGGCTCGCTAATTGCCACTTGAAAACAATCCCCCGAAGCCCGAATAGTCGGGTTCAGACTGCGGCTTCAAAAGGGGTTTACACTCGGTTCATTCGGTTTGCTCGGTTCAATACACCCGCCGCCACAGCCACAGCCACAGCCACAGATTCAGCTTCAACCGCAAACCCAATCATATCAATCGAAGCAACATTAACAAAGGAGCCTATACCATATATAATCCATAACAATTGTGCAGTTTGAAGGGCTTAAGTAGGCATCCTCCTTCCTTCAAAGTGCACAGAAAATAATGGATGTATTTCTAGGAATTTTTCTGGGAATAATTTAGGTTTATAAACAAGACTCGGAAATATATGATTTAAATACTTAATGACCTCTTTATATTTTTTTATATTTATTTCCAAGTGCTTCTCTTTTTTCAGTGAAAATCATTTTACACTTGAGCCATCAATGATATCCCTCTCATACTCACACCCACGCCCCTGAAATTGCCTGCGTTGGCATTACACCAAGTGTAAACAGAAATCCAAAACAATTCCAAAGGGGATATATAAAATAAAGTAGAAAGAAAATAAGAGGAAAAATAAAAACGACTGAATGAGAGGCGGCAAGATTGAAAGATAAGCAGGCAGACCAAAGACTTTTTCCTCTTGATTGGCTTCCAATGCACTCATTCACAATCGATGATCTCAATGCACCGAAAGAAATCAATAAGTAAGTTAATATATAAACCAAAAATTATTTTAATTCATTAAAAATAATATTCCAAATTCTTTATAAGATTATTTATTAAGAAAAGGCTTTCTAAAACTCCTATTAGTATTATTTTGATTATTTAATTTTGATTTTATATTTATCTCATCTCTTAAAAACTGCTTAAAAGAAAACCTGACCCGTTTTCCCACTTTTCAGCTTATTTTCCTAGCTAACTGCTGCTCTCATGTGACTGAAAAAAAACAGCTTAGACAATGAATATTTGTATTTTTCTTAGCTGCATTTTTAGATTGCTTCTTCCCGAGAATTCTAGCTCAGCCAGCCTCCAGCAGACCAGCTGGAAATTATCTAATCCAGTAAACAGTTCCTCCCCCATCTCCTCCCTCCTCCTAATAAGCCAAAGGCATATCCAATTGCAAGTTTGCCAAGTCAGGCAGATTTTTGTTTGTGTTTCCTTCCAAGAAAGCAAAGTCAGGCACAAACTTTGCGGTTTCTCAATGAGTGAATACTAATAAGCGGAGTAGCAGTGAATGAACATATATGTACCATATATATTCAAAGATATTTATTCATGAACATAACTCACCTTGACTTGATAAGAATTCAAACGAGTCTTTGGCAGCAAGTTGAACGACGTAAAGTCCAGGCGACGTGAAAAGATCCCATTGCAGCCAGATGTGGAGCTAAAAGAAAAATAGACAGACAAGAAATATATAAGTAAATATATCATACGAAAAGATAGATAAGCGCAATATAAATACGAGTGCAAATTCCATCTCACTGTAAATAAAAATGTAAATTCGATGACAGCTTGGAAATTGCATATGACAAGCGAGCGGAAATTCCTTCGAGCTCGAATTCAAGCCGGATGGCTTTGGTGATAAGGATTTCCCACTCTAAAATATAAATTGGCTCTAAGCCACGTAACATTTCGCCACGGAGCTCTGACTAATCGAATATATAAACACGAGAAAAATATGCATTATTATTACGTGACTTTTTAGTTTTATTTCGATAACAAAAACAGTTCACGCTCGATATAATGAGACTAGGTCTTTACTGTTATTTAATACAAATATTTTAGTTTGAAATTTAATTTAAATCAATAAATTGATTTTTACTTAGAAATCATTGAAAAAGCTAAAGTAAACGGTTTAATTCCTAAGGGGTTCAAGCTATATACAGCTAGAAACTAGTTAGAAAATGCATAAATATGTAAAATTAAATTTATTTTTAATATTTAAAAATATTTTTCATAACATTTCCTTTGTTTACTTTTTGAGTGTTCACCCACAATTTCGTTTTTCTTTTTAATAATCCATTTTCACAATCTCTCTGACGTCATTGCCCACATAAAGTAAAATGAAATTTGTTTAAATGTCTTAAGAGCTTACGAACGAAAGCCAACGTACAAAATTATAAAATTAAAACAAATAAAATTTAATTTAATTCGATCAAGCTGAGTTGCTTTATTTGTTTTTGTTTTTTTTTTCGGCACGGGGTGCTGAGAATTTTTGGTATTCATTTTTTTCTTGCTGCTGCCAGCTTGTTACTGCCTACAGCCAAAGCAAATAAAGTTATCAACAATGCTCAATATAAAACAAAAAGAAAAAAAAACAACGAACAAAATACAAGCTAAAATAAAACAACAACAAAAATATCAAGAAAACGAAAACGAAAGCAAACAGAAAATGTGCAAAAACGGCAATAAGAAAGAGAGTGAGAGAAGAAACGTCAGGAGACAAAACAGTCGAATTTATTTGTTGTCACGGTCTCAGCTGACCTTGACATTGAATAGATTTTGTTTTGTGTTTCAGAGTCTCTTTTTTTTTGTCCAGCTTTTATTAGCATTTATTTTAATTTTAATTTTATTTCCACAACGCTCTCCCTTGCTCTTATCAACACCCCCCAGGGGGGAGCGAGTGAGTGAGTGGGAGTGCCATTAGCTCATGTGTGGAATTTCAACTTATCTGCTTGAGTTTCGAATTAAAAAAAAAGCAAGAAAAACCTTATCTGGTTGTGGGACTTGAACTCACTTTTTTTCTGTCATTAGAAATGCTATAACAATACGTTGTTTATTTACACCTTGGCTTCGATTATATAACGTAAACAAAGCAGACGGAATGTCTCGTCATCGCAGCTTTGTTCCCTTTTTTTTCTTAAAATTAGTCATCGGTTTTTGCTAATCACCAAAGCGGGGCGAAATTTGTAATTTATTTTTTTAAAGCAGCAATTACAGGCGGCGGTAAGGAAATTCAATTTTAAAAGGTTAATTAACCAAACCGTACATTCCACCCACAAAATGGCCCCTCGTAACCTCAACCCCATCAATAATAATTTCGAGATTCTGCTAATTTGGGCAATATATGAATTTTAATTCGAATTTTATATTGCCAAGCAGCAGCAGCAGCTGGCCGAGCTCTTTATTGTTTGCTTATTGATCGGATCTCGCACTCCAGATCGAGATGTGCACGGCTAATGAATTTTAATGGCCTAAATGCGTTGGCCTTTCCGCCTCTACCACCAACTGCCTATTATTTTGGCCGGAACACGTGCGGGGCCTTCTTTCTCGGGCCTTCTTTCGATATAGAACAAATGCGATTTTAACGATCGCAAAAGTACACTACCCTTCCTTATGAGGTTCACAATGTGATACAATAAAGTCAGTCATCGTATACGGTTTGTTTATGAAGAGAAATATTGTTTTTATGCACCTATTTAATTTGGGCATCGAATTTATGGAGCACAGAGTAATTATAAATTATTATCACATCTTAGACACTCGCATTTAATGGATTTTTAATTGAGAAACTTGGTAAATGGGGTTTTCAGTGGGTCTGAGGGTCAATAAGTTAATCGATTTAATTATTACATTTATCGGGCTTAGATATCGATTTTATTTTTTTAAGATTTTTGTAACTATTTTTATACAATAAAATATACAATAAAATTTTTTAATAAAAATAAATTAATTACTACCGATAAAAACAAGATTTCAATATATCGATAACAAATAAAATTATTTTTTATTTGAAATTTATTTTATATTGATTGGATATGTCAAAGAGAATATTTGTTATCGCCACAATATCGCACAAAAATTAAAAATATTTATATTAATTATATTTATATACAGACTTTTTCATAAAAAATCGATAAAGTTAGGGTATAAAATGTATAATTTGGTATGTCATTATAAACAATTTTCTGTATTTAACCACACAATCGTTTCAAGATCTCCCAACTGACTCATAAGTCGGATCCGCCTCCTGTCATCTCCATCTATATAGCGTATATATGCCTGTCTGTCATAGGAACAATCGATACTCATTGGTTTAGTGGGCTGTGCCCGCTCTTCCTGTCTGGACTTTTGTTGGTTTCAATTTGGACTTGAATGGAGTTCATCTGAAGTGCAGGGCCAGCCAGCTGGATATGTCCAAAACCGAAACTGAAGCCAAAGAATCAGAAACCCAGTCCGATTCCAAGTCCGATGAATGCTGTAATTTATAGGCGGCGTCGCTTCCGTCCGACGGCTGTCAAATTGAATGGGCCGAGTTGAGTTGAGTTGAGTTGAGCACCCAAGACAAAGGCGTTTCGAATTAGAATACCAAACATTATCACATGTTCCGAGCAGCTGACTTTGGCCTTGAAATGGTCGAAAAAAAAAAAAGCACAAGCGAATAAGTGTTGTCGAATTAGCTCTTTGATAGCCAAATATTGGGGTTTTTAATTGAGAATATATTTTCTAAATATATTTTTATAGATTTTCTTCAAGAAAGTGGTGTTCCGCAAAACTATTTTTTAATTCTTGTAAAAAGCTAATGATGGTATAAGGTCAATTATTAATCACTCTCGCTTTTGGTAAGATCGTTTTGGGGGAGGCCTTCGTCCAGCTGTCAGTCGAGAGATGAAATGTCGGGGACGAAGGCTAAAGTCGTGCTGCTGCTGTGTAGATTTGCGAGCGGGATGTTGCTTCCTGGCGCTCTTTGAAATGTTTACGGCGGTCCTTGGCTTCATGGTGGGCGAAGGTAAGCGGAGGTAAGCTCAGCTTTTGGATTCGATTATGCACATTACTAGAAAAACCTTATATTTCCCATCTGCAGGGAGTCGTTTGTTATTGATCGGTCGTTTTGCCTATTTACTGCACTTTATTGGCTCAATTTTTCTGCTGATGAGCAGTTTCTGGGTATGTGATCCATTTTCTTGTGGCTACTCTCTGATCCCATTGCATCTCCTGCAGCAGATCGAAATCCTGGTGGTCATCTATCTGGGAGCGAACATCTTTCACCTGATCTTCTGCACTGTCTTTCTCATTGACTATGCTCTGAGTTGCCATTTCTGCGTGTTTGAAGTCATCCCTTCCTGTGTGACATTAGGTGAGTATTTTTTTATTTTTGAAAATATTTAAATATTTAATATTCATTTAGTTTCCAGCATCTACTTCTGGATGGTGGCATTTGCCTACTTGCGACGCCTTCAATGGATGCACAATCCCGAGAACGACGACTAGAATTATAGTTTTCTTCTATATTCTTCTAGACTGTATTTACATTAGCTCTATTTTCTATTTGATTTTGGCCTTAATTTCACACTAATTTGTACATTTTTGCCTTTAATGTCAAAAGACAAAGAAAACAACAAGCGAAAATTGCAGACAAAAGAGCAAAGTTCCGCAAATTGTTTGTCCAAAGAAATATTTTGTATTCGCCTAAAGGAAAATCAAATGAATTGCAGCCAATCAGAACTGCAGAGAGGGGGAGTGAGAGAGATGAAGGGGAAAACTAAACTATTTTACTTCTTGGAACCCAATCACTTCATTCCCGGGCAATTTTCAATCACGTGCTAAGTGCTGCCAGACGGAAAAGAGTCGATTTGTCTGCCGCTGCTCTGCCACGTTAGCATGCAACGATTGAAGCTGAAGGGGGGGAAAAGTCGGAGGGAAAACTGGAGCTGATTTGTGTGCTGCATAATTTTCCGTGCCACAAAAATGGAGGGATTGTTTAGGGAGTACAGAGGGAAGAGGCCAACGGCAACCATCAAGTGGCAAACTATTTGCCCTATCACGTACAAATTAAAAATGTGAAATGTTTCAATTTCTGTCTCTCGGTCTTCTCTGTGCTTTGGCGATTGCCACACAGCAAAGGCAAATACAACAGCAATGAGCTGTTCGATATTGTGGATCCCCTTTACCGGCCAATTCCTCGCCACCTCTGTATAAGGCCCCCTCTCTTCTTCGGTCGGCATCCATCGGTTTATGTAAATTCAATTGCGGTGACTTTGCTTTGGCGCCCAATTAGTTTAATTTATGCAAATACAGAACGGGCCAGTGACAGTGCGCGGCAGAGGTGTAAGGCGGTATAGATGAGAAAACAAAATATATATCGATAACTAGTTCATTTAAAAAAAATGTATTTAATTAATGTAATTTATCAAAGGTGTAATTTGGTAATTATTACATCGAAAATATTTCAAACTGCAAGTTTCAATCGAAAGGCAATCGATTTTTTCAATTAATTATCGATCATTAATAATATTGATTATAATTATTGTATCATTTAAGTATTATGAATAAAATATAATTCTTTTTCGAATTAAATTTCATATTTTTGGACAAATTTTTAATTAATTGATTACATTTTGTCATATTTTTTATATATTTTAATTTCTTTCAACTCGATTTCCGACACTGGCTTAATACTTATGCTCCCCACTGCTTCATCTATGTTATTCATATTTCGAGGCTGCTAAAATTAGATTTGTCTCCAAGCAGCTGTCTTATGTTGATGATTTTCGATGTTTGTCGATATTTCTCTTTTGGCCAAACTTTGCTCTGCTCCACTCCAATCTCCGATCTTTGATCTGATCTCATTTCTGTTATTTCTTCGACCCTCCGTTGGTTATCTCATCTGCATTTGAATGCAGATCAGACCTCAAAGCCAAGTTAGTTTCTTCTTCCGATTGTTTTGGCCTCCAAGCAAATGGCATATAACTGCGATTCGCGAATCGCAATTAATCGGTAAATTCTGGGCGCCGCCACTTGTCGAATTTATATATTTTTTCGATTTTATTTCCCAGTACCTGCCCGTGCGATTCCCCAGGCTCACTTCCAACTGTCATAGAGATTTGTATTTTCGATAATTTGATTGCGATAGCTGTTATTTCGTCTGTGATGGGGGCCACACCTCTCTCAATAAATTAGACGCTGCCCAAAATGCGCAAATAAATGCAAAAATAATAATAATAATGCCAAAAGTAAATAGACGAGCGACGTACACAGTTTTCGTGCAATAGTCTCGTCTCACGTTTTTCCCATAAACAAAACTGGCTTTGGCAGTGGTGGTGGGCCCCCCAACACCTGAAATTCAATTTTAAATATATAAAAATAAATAAATTTGGATATATTTCTTGGTTTGGCGTTGCTTCTGGTTATTGATTAAGTCTGGCAATCCCATACCGCCCTTCCATTCGGTCACGCCCCTTCATTTGTTTCGCCTATCATTTGATTGAACTTTTCCCAAAGCGAAATGAAATCCAAAGAAGGAAAAAATGAATAAAGAAAAACTGCAGTAGGCCAAAACAAAGACAAAGACGAGATAAATCAATGCAAATAGGAGAGTGAGTGGTCATGGCAGGGAAAATAAAACAACACTTGAAATGGCAAAGTTGGCACCTCAAGCGACGAATCAAACTCAAAATGAGTTTCCATCTTGCACTGAACAGAAATCCAAATCAAATCGAATCAAAAATATTATACTTTCATTTCTCTTTTGCCAAATTTTCTCCTTTTCGTTTAGGCTTGGGGTGTGGTTTGTTTTTCATAATTTTCCCAGGCTTACAATACCAATAAACGCACCCAAAAAAAATATATACAAAAAGAAATAATAAATAAAAACATTTAAATCGAATTTTCCTTATCGGTATTTTGGGGAGCAATGCATTTCCATGTTGCAGACATAAAAAAAAATAATACAAAATATATGAAATGCGATAGCTGGTTATATGCAATCTCGTCTGCAATGGAAATTAGATACAGTGGGATAAAGTCGTAATAAAAAAGGAGCTTTAAAATTATTTTATAATATATATAAAATATGAAAAAAATAATGGATATTATAATATTTTTTTTAGCCCGATCTCTGTGATCTATATTAAAAAATAAAGTGTTTAATTATTAAATAAACTCTTCAAAAACAACAATTCATTTTCTCCTACATCAACTACCAACTGTACTGCAATCTGATCTCAGCCCGAAAAAAGAAAATAAAAGTAGTAAAAAACTGACCGCATCGAGATGCAAGATCAGCGGCGAGTGCAAATTGATTAATGGATGCTAAATATTTAAAACATTTTCCAGGCTGTGTAGTAGTGTTTTTGTTGCTCTTGCTGCTTGTGTAAAGCGAAACCATGAAAAGTTGCTGGCTGCTGTTATTAATTGTTGTAGTTTAAGCCTTAAAACGGCAACCAGTTTAGCTGAATGACTATCGCATCTGTTCGATCTTAGTAAACGATCTCAAATTGCTGTGGAAAATGGAAACGAACTTTTAGCTTCAGTTAATTGCGCAAATTTAGCCAAGAGGCTCTGATTTAATCCATGGAAATAGCAAATGTTAATCATGTGGCTTGTGGGTTGTGTCTCTCTGGCACCGAAAGACAAACAGACAGACGAACAAAACTCATTTCTTGCCACACATTCGCCGCCTTTGTTCCAAGTACGAAGCGGGCAAATTAATTAATAAAAAATACAATGCGCGGGGGAAAAGTAATGGAGAAAAAATGAAACAAATCGAAATAAGCATAAACAATGCTGAGCTAATTAAAGCAGCAGCAACACAGCCCAGCAGCAGCAACAACAACAAATGCCAAGCCAGTCCGACCCACATCTAAATAAATGTTGAAAAATTAACAGAAAAAAGGGGTATGCTCGATCATAGAAATACTTTTTTGTTGCAGTTTATATATAAAAAAAAAATGTTTGTTTGAAAATGTATATAGTAAATGTATTAAAGAAAGTATCATTTATAATTTTTAAACGATTAAAATGTTGCTAGTAAGTCCATAATCTAAAGGATAGAATTTAGTTTATAATAAATATTTACAATAATAAAAATACACCCAACTAAAACCTAGTCTCAACTTGACTTTACAACCGTGCTTACCTCTGTTAGCTCTCCCACTTATTATAAAATAAAAACTGTTGCACTTGAAGCGCAACGTGAAAACATAAATCATGGCAAATAAAAAAAAAGTCATTTTCCGAATCGGAATCCGCGCGCAAAAGGCCAACTTTGTTGAGGGGTAAAAGGCGGCGGAGGGGCAGACAAGCCACGCATGAACTCGAACTGAACCTGACCTGAACTTTAAGCCCAGTAGCAATTGTCGGAGGAAGGCGTGTGCCCGTTGCCAGCAGCCGACAGTTGCAAATAGCGAAGGGAAATCATCTGAGTGCACAGAGAATAATTTAGAATTTATTATGAAGGATGCGAGAGATTTATAAAAGATGAAAACAATAAGGATTTTGAGTTTATAAATGTTGCACAAAATTTAAGACTATATTAACCAGTAGAAAATAATATAATAAATACAAGTAGAAACACAATCATTATAAAATAATAACTGATACAGATGAACTATTTTTTTTTAACTATCCAAACTCAAATTTTTCTGTATTTAAAATATAAATAATATTATTCAAGTGTCTCACAACTTAGTCGTGAATGTCACTAGAGTCAAATCAGGTTGATGAGCAATTGGACGGACACTCGCTGAAAGTAAACTAGTTCTCGAGCCTAGAGTCGCCCCAGAGGAGCAGCAGCAGCAGCCACAGAGGCCAACATTCTGGGTGCGGTCTCCTTTCCAACACGAACTCAAACTTTAAGCCAAGTAAGTTAAGAGTGCAAGGAAAAGGCTTTAATGCTTTTCGTAGCTACAACAGAGAGTAGAGAGTGCAAGAAACCCATAAATTAGCCAAGAGTGCGCCTGCCGCCTGCCGCTTGCCTTATCCGTGTGTGCGACGTGGTGCTCCATCTGGGTTTGTGGTCAAATAAATAGAAAATTAGCCAGACATTGGCCAGCCAAGCAGCACAAGAAACGTACAAATAATGTGCTGGATGTTGCTGCAGCATAAAGAGAGCAATAACAGGGCAAATAACACAACCAAAAACAACAACAACCTCGCACATTAGTTGCCATAAACTGAAGCATACACATACATATAGACTACATATAGCCCCCCAACCAAAACTGAAACTGAAACTGAAGCTAACCCAACGGCGGCAGAGGCAACAGCTCATTGCCGCTAATTAATTGCGAGCGGTCAGGCGGGCCCCACAAAGAGGTGTTTTGGCCAAGACGGCAGAGAGAGGGGAAGGTTTGATAGGGGATCCTATAAATTCACCAACGTCAGCAGCTGGCGGCCAGAAATTTAAGGCTCCTTTCAGCTGGAAGGAAGGAAATCAAGACAAATTGAAGAAAGAGAAAATTCTTCAGAACGATTTGTTGACATTCTTTTGCTTTAAATGGAAAAAAGTCATTAAGAGGGTCTTTAAATTTAAATAATATATTTTTAAAAAATATCTTTAAGCAAAATATAAATAAATTTAATATTAATATATAAGTGAAGCTTAGAAGACTTAAAAAAAAATATTAATTGAATATTTAAGTAATACTTATAATAATTCCGAAATGTTGGAAGGGTTTTTAAATATTTGTAAGAATTATAAAAATCATAAAAAAAAACTATTCCATATGATTTAATTTTTGATTAGAAATATTTCAATTCCTGACATATGTAAAGCATATTACAAAATCTTCAACATATTTCTTATATTTATTATTTTCTTTTTTACCCCTTTAATATCTTTTTTAAATCTTACCTAATCTGTAACTAGTATGATTAAAACCCTCGTCAGGCTAGGCTCCCCATGACTCACGCAAGACTCAATAACTTGGAAATATTTTTTACGCTTGCGTGTTAATCGCAAACAAATTAAAACTAAAACACACACATACTAAAAATCCATATGAAAAAGAGGAGGGGACACATAGTACTATACACTCGACGTTGCTGTTAATGAAAATGCCACAAAATTCCCATAATGCATTTCGAGGCTGTGTCTAGGAGACAACTACGACTTCACGCTGTGCTGGTCTACGACGCGGCGGCACTACGGAATAAAAAATACTACAAAAACCACAGAGCAATAACAAAAACCCAGAAAAAAAACTAGCTGTGAAAAGTCTCATTACTTTGGACAAATATGCAGTGTTAGTTGGCAAAAGAGTTGGGGGGCAAATGTGCAAAGTTGCCAAGTTTTTGCACAGCAACTAGACCGCAGCAGTTCGCGTGTTGCGGTGGCAAGTTCATAGACACAGGCTCTAGGCTATAGATACTACACTACACACTATACTATACGATATGTATATATGGAGCAGGCCAGGCGGCAACTGTGACTTGATCCCTTTTCACTTCACATGCCACACGCACAGTTTTTGCAATTAAAATGGATTTTGTAGCTCTCTTGCAACAGATGTGGCAAACACACACACATTTTTTGCTGTCCAGAGGCGTCAAATTAATTGCCACAACTTTTGCCAGAAACTAACATTTTATTTTTTATTTCGTATTCAAATTATTGAATAGAAGAAAATACACAGAAAAATGTCCTCAAGATGGGGGAAAACAGGCGACGGATCGATGAGGAACATGTGTAAGCCAGGCCCAGACATGGACACATTTGAATATTATTTCTGCTTTAATTAATGCCTGACTTTCTCAGGGTAAAACACATTTAATTACATTTAACCCAAGAACCTCCCAACATGTGCTTGGTGAATTCGTGTGAAAAGAGAACATTTACATATGAATATGGGTATGAAAGGAAACATGGGAACTTTAAGGATCAATATTTGGGGAAAATAATAAAGTTAAACTATATTTAAGACTTTAAATTCAATTTAAAACCCAAGAAATATATACTAAAACCTCCCTTAAGCTAAAATCTCTTTAAAAGATACTCTGTTTGCCTTTCGCAGAATTTGTGATTAATAAATATTTAGCTAACTCAAACAAAGTAGAAGAACAAACAGTGAGAATACCTCTACGACTCCCATGCGTAAGACAGGTGAGAAGATCATCTCTGGGCAAATATCGACCAGGGGAAGGTCGTACTTCAAGCATAAAAAAAGCCCAAAGACAGCCTCCGATCTAAAGTATATAGTATCTTTAAGTAACGTGTCTGTATCTATGTATCTCTCCTTTGCTCATGACAAATTGAGCTGTCAGCGGCGGCTCTTTTTGAGCCGCGCAAACTTCCTCTATAAATCAATGTATTTTTTCGGTGCCTTTGGATGCCTGGGACCAACCCATTCGACCAACAAGTGCAAATAGCTGAGAAATATTCAAAAATAATTGGAAACATGTCCGACGCAGTCCGGGCTGAGGCTCAGCCGAAAAAATCTCATCGCGAGTGCTCACATTAATTCTAATTGGCAATATTTTTTCAGCGCTCCGTTGATTTTCGTTTCATTTGTTACTTTTTTTCTGTTGTGTTATTTTTTGTGTATGTCTGTCTAGTCTAACTATTTCTTTGGGACGCCGATAGACAAAGGCACGATTCGATGTGATTTGAACTCCACCCATTTTATTCCACAATTTTCAACGTTTTCTGTAACTGACACTTGACATGCCGGCCACGAGAGGGGCGGGAATTGAGGACTCTAAATGAATGCACTCGCTTGATTTATGCATTCAATTAAGCGGCGGCCCGGCCACAGTGCGTATGAAAAATAAAAATAAACCAGAAAATATTACGAAACTTTAAAATTCGTTACTACAAATAATAAAGTATGTGCAATGGCACTCTATAATTATTATATAAAAAATTATCCATGTCATAAACTTACGAAAAATATATGGTGGGTATTATAAATAATTATATATATATGGTTAAGAGGCTAACAAAAAGGTAATAATAAATGCTTGGAGTTCCTTATCTTTAAGTAATAATAATACTAATTTTAATAACAACAATTAAAATGTCTATAAAGTGTTTGTTTAAATATCTTATATTTTTCTCGAATTGTATTTTTATTTTTGGAAAGAAACTATAATTATTTTTAACTATTTAAAGTTGTTGAACAAATTGTAATCATAATAAAGTTAAACAACGATATATAAAAATTATATATGTAATTTTAATTTTTGTTTTGTGCACTATAATTTTTTTTTATTTTAATAATACGAAGTTTTGTAAAATATTTACAACTAGTAATCACTAAACTATAAATCGTACTCTTACGGAGTTAGCGCCCCTTAAACTTTGATTGCCATTGCATATATATATTATGTATGCAAAGTTATCCAATCATGTTTCGCACTTATTTTTTGTAACAAATTATGTATAATTTTAATTTTCTTCTTGACGCTGTAGCTGTTGGCAAACAATATCATTGCTGGCCAGTGGCATTGTTATTATTGTGGCCGCGTCTGGCTTATTTATGGCCGCCAAGCTTAGGCTTAGATTTTTAATTAATTCAAGGCTTTTACGACGCGAGCACACACACTCACACCGAGTACTTCATTTGCCTCCACCGCCGTCTTTCGCATAATTGTGTAATTGTTGTCTGTGGTCAACAAAAACCTCCTTCCACCCCTGTTGAGTCATCACCACCTCTCATCGCCACCATTGCCGACGCTATTTGTTTTTTCGTGGGCGTTGGCGTGAAAATTCTTTTGCGGAAAAACCACTGACCCGTGCTGCTGCCCGTTGCCATTGCTCTAAAAGCCAGAAAATGTCAGCACCGCGTGGGTTAAATGCTGGGAATTCCCCTTTTTGAAGAGGGGTCAGAGTGCATTACCTGCCAGATTGCAATTAAAATTCATTAGCAAGCGGACACAGGTAAAACTAAAACAATAGCCATTCCGAGTTCCAAAATTAGTCAAGTCACAAGGCAATGGCAATTCACTTAACGACACGGCAGCCCACATGGCAGCATAATTAGACTAAAACCAAACACGTTAGCCAACTACAAAGGCAGCTCCGCCGCACTTTTTTTACACCACAAACAAACACTCACACCTGTATTCTGTGACAACTTTGATGGGGTAGAAAATATAAAATAGAAGGGGACAAACACCATCAACCACCATCAAACCTGACCGCAAAATACTGAGGGATACATCCTCGCCGGCTGTTGATTAAAGACCCGAAAACTACCGCGCTATACCCCTATGGCAAAGGTGAAACGCTCAGGTGACTTAAAGTAAGTTTACCTAAATAGTTGTGTTTTCAAAAAATTAAATCCCAGACCACCCAAGGCGCTGCTGTATTTTTGCCACAAAAAAAATATTAAAATAAGAACCCAATAGAATACTCTCTACATTAAAGATAAGCCTAGAAAAATGCTCCCAAAATCAATTTAAAATATAAAACCAATTTAAAAATATTTTTTCCAAATTAAATACAGTTTTTAAAATAAAAATGTAACACTAAATAATTAAATTTTTTATTTAAACCCTAAATTAAATGATAACGGACTTACTTTACTTTTACATGATCATTAATAAAAGACAATTTTAAGCAAGAAAAAAAACCCTAGATGTTGTAAATAAGATATCTTTATAGTACAAGCAACTTTCTATCTAAATTATAGACACCTTTTTTTTTCAAAAGAGTACAAAAAACCAAGCAAATTTCGTATGAAATATGCTCGGGAAAAAAAAGGGAGAAAAAGGGGAAGTGAGACAACAGAAAGGGACAAGGGCCGAATGTGTTGAGACCACAACATGTTAAGTGTTATTTATGCGGTCGGAAGATTTCTTATTAAGATAGGGCCTAGACTAAGGTCTCCTTTACCTGTTTAAGGGCCATAACAAATGTGCTGGGACTTATGACAACAAAAGGGGTTATGGACAAAAAAAAAAATCTCCAAGAAATTTGCGTTTAAAAAAAGAAACAAACTCAAAGAATGTAAGAAAAACAAAGTAATTCCCTTAGGGAATTGCGGAAATCTCGCCTCGAATCGAGAGTGACATAAGCTATAAGCGGGGCAGGAACTCAATGAACATTTCCGAGTGCACTCACATTAAGCATACGCCGGGTTTGCCAGCAACAGCGATAAGAAAGCAAACCCAGTGGGTGCTGTGAAAAAGATAAGGCTCAATAACAAAGACCGATATTAAATAAATAAAAACGAATATAGAAAAAGGCAATAATTATATGGCGCACCGCTTGACATGACTAATTAGACAAGCATAGAGATCTTGGGTATTAAGCACTAAGGCGTACTATTTTATATTCTATTCAAGACCACCAGACAATGTCATCATCATCATCACCACCACCACCGACAATCATTAAGTTCAGGGTGTAAAAATAGATCTCTCTCTATATATTTTTCCTCTCAATGCACAGTCCATAAATTACAAAGCGTTTAATTGTTATTCAAAGCAACTAGAATATTTTTTGTAATTACTGCAATATTCAATTAAGCCCATCTACATACGTCGAGCCTCAGCGAGCACTATTCCGATCCATTTGCCATCGTTCATCGATCGAATCAATATGTGTAGTGACATTTCATTAATTACAGTTAATTTGTGACTATCTTGGGCATGAAAATAAGAGAATAAATGCATTGACATCACAAGGAAAATATATATAAAATTAAATGTTTATGGGTTATAGGGAAATACATGATTTTTTAGGGAAGATAAAGGATTGATTTTGGTTTCAATTTAATAAAAAGAAAGTAATTATTAGCAAATTTAATTTAAAAATCTGCAAGATCTATGTAAATTTAAGCAAATTTAATAATATAAAAAATTTATAATTATTTCTGTGCACAATAAAGCACTCATTTAGGGCAGTGAATCATTCGGTATCGTTCGATTAAAGCTTCAGTAGTTGTTTTGTGTTTTTATTGCTACTTTTGCCTTTTTACTGTTAGAGCGACGACAAGTTGACTTAAAAGTGCATTGCAATTTCCAGCTAAATGCATCAGTAACAACAGCAACAATAACCACAACAATAATAATAGTATGATGTCAGCAATTCAGAGCTGTATCAATAAAGCGAAGGAGAAAGAGAAAGAGCACCGCCGCACACACTCTCTCATTGTGTGGGCGAGAAGCTTAATTTGGTATCATTTAAAGCCGAGCGAAGGAGACAGACAGACAAACAACAGCAAAAATGATACAAAAGAAAATGTATATTTTTGTGCTAAGTAATTTACAATAATTGTTGTTAACGATGACGTTCGCATTGCTGTTGCGCCGCTGAGGCAATTTAAATGCAAATAATTTGTGTAAGAAATTTACATAGTTTTAAATTTGAATATAATTACACAAATTAGATGCCACAATTGCCTCAATGGAAAGAGGCGAAAAAGCAAAAGCATAAAACAAAAGCCCACGCCCACAATTGCCCACTTGTTGTGAGCTTTCTACTTCCATACACTTTAAAATTAATTTTGCAACAATCACACACAGCAGCGAGCAAAAGACAGAAGCGAAAAAAAAACACAAAAATTACAAACGAGGTTCAACAAACGCAAAATTGTGCAAAAGCAACAAAAGGCAAACAACAAAAGTAACAACCACACAACTAGGCAATTGTTTAAGTAACTTGTAACAGTAGCAAAAACGAATTTATTTTGCCATTGCAGCAGCAGCAGAAGAAGGTGATGCGCACAGTGGGAGAAATGTGAAAAACATAGGTGAAAATATTAACAATAAATAATAAAATGAAAACATTGGATATTCTTTACATTTTCTAAGCATACAAAATATTAAATTGAAAAACAAAACAAAAAAATCTTCTAAGTTAAAATCGATTTAAAATATATTTTTTAACTGCAAGTCATGTTAATTTATTTTAAATTATATTTCACTTTGTAACCACCGTTCAACTGCTACCGATCGCTAACGCCAGGGGGCGCTCCTAATGAAGATGATATGGCAAAAAATAAATAAAGAAAAAACACTATACAAAAAAACGAATACAGGTAATAGAAAAATAACGGTCGTTGGCAGCTGCCAACTCAAAAAAAAGGAGGGCGTGGCCGCAAAAGAAAGAGATGGCCACAACAAGATTGCACTCTTGAAACTATAACTTAAAATTGAAAGCGAATTCGCTTTCCATTTCAGCTTCGTTGCAGTTTGGAAATCCAATTTTTTTCAGGGTGACAGGTGCTTTAAAAAAACAAAAACAAAAATGTATAATTAAAAATCTTAAGACAGAGTTTCATTTCGATCAGAGCTTTTTTTGTTCTCACGCCAAGGGGGACAAAAAAAAATATAAAACAAAGAAAAACACCCAACACGCGCACGAAATTTTAAACACATTTTATTTGCTATTATTATGTGGATTTTTGGGGGATTTTGTGCTTTTGTTTGGCTTTTTTCGCTTTTATATGTATGTATATATTTTTTTCACCCACTTACCGCAGGAAACGTGCCAAGATCGGAGGTGCCTCCCCCCTTAACCCTTTAAAAATAAACAAAATTAATATGCAATTAATCGCGCATCACAAAGGAACATGCTGCCAATACAAACACATGGCTTTAAAAAAAAAAAAATCAACAAAAAATACAAACAATTGCTGTACGTGCACATGTCGCTCGAAGGAGGGGTAGAAGGCACGATAAGCATCGGCTGAAAAGTCACCTACTCACAGCCAAAATAAAAACACAAAAAACCAAATTGAAGCAGGCCAAAATAAACGAAAAATCAGAGGGGAGGAGCTGAAGAGCCGCACCCTGAAATGTGTCAAAGATCAACTGACAAAAATCGTCAGACAACGACGATGGCAATAAACAAGAAACAAATGTTGGACACAGCCAGAAAAATAAATGAAAATATATTAAAAAAAATATATAAATATTCTAAAATTTTAACATTTTGTATTTAAAAGAGTTAAATTTATAAGAAAATTTGTTCAAGAAGAAAATAAACCTTTAATTATTATTTATATAATTTAAATCTTCTTTTAAATCCTAATTTTCCACAGTGTACTAAAGACATATGGAAAAGAGCAGGAAATAAACCGGACAGTAAAATGCAATTGAAAACGAAACTGCAAAAATCAAGAGAGAAAACCAAAACCAAAACTTTGCGCCGTGAGAATATTAATTTTGAAATCGGTAAAAAATAAAACTTGTTTTGTATCTTTATCTCATGTGAACAATCTGTACTTTTCTTTTCAGGTCGTAGGCGTAGCCAAAGGTTAGGCCAAGTGACCAGGGGACGGCGCCAGGAATGGGGAAGAGCAACCCAAGTGAATACAAAGGGAATCCATTGATCGAGGCGAACAAATAATAAGTCCAGAACAATTGTCAATATAATTTCCCATTAATGGCTAGCTAATGAAAGGGTCCTCTTTCTTTGGCTGAATGCGAAATCTTGTAAACGAAAGTCAAAGTTTAGTCCTGATAAGGCATCGATTACGATTCCAATATTTGTCCAAGTGCCAGCTGCAAGCAAGCTACAGAAAAAAAAAATACACTAAAATGATAAAGCCCGGCCCCTTTTCTTTGTTCAACTCCTCCGTTTTCTTATCAATTGTCCAACGCAAAAGCCTTGAGCCTGAAAACTTTGCTATATACACACAGCTGCGGTTCAATTATTATATTCCCAAGATGGTATTTGTAAATTGTTCTATAATATACAGTCATATTTGTAATTTGAAATTCATACAATTTTTGATACTATTTAAATTTGAGGAATTTTTCTAGGGTTTATTATTCTTTTGTTTATTTTATTTTTTACATTTTTGTGTGTTTTTCTTTAGTGTTTTTTTTTTATTATTTGAGTGATACTTTTTTTCTAGTATCTATTTGTTTAGTAGTGTTTTCTTAGTGTTAACTCTTTTAATGTTAATTTTTTTGTGTTTATTTCTCTTCTGTTCATTTCTGTTTAGTTCATTTCTTAGGTGTTCATTTTTCTGGTATTCATTTACTTTACTTCGATATATAAACCCCTGCATATATTTTTGATCTCACTTGTAAAGAAAAGGCAGAAGAATTAATTTCTTAAGATTTAATAAAATATCAAGATAGTAGGCCTACAATTTTCACCCCAGTCGTGTTTCTTATATATATGGCATAAGCAATATATATAGCAATGACAGCTGATCTTTTCAAGTGACCCACTTAGCGTGTGTTTGCATATCAGCCAGCAGCAACACACACTTTCCTTTTCACAGCCCTCAAACCAACAAACAAACAGTGGGGAAACAATGCAACTCTTTTGTGGCCACGAACTTCAAGTTTGTTTCATAAATATTTGCAGCAATCTGAGAAACTGAAAACCGAAAATACAAAACTAAACAATTTTCGGCCTGACTTTTTTCAGGGGCTTTATTTTATTTTCTTTTTTTGCACTTTTTTAGGGGGCCGTATTTTCGGTCTGTATTTTTAGAAAGTGCGTGCGTAATTGAAGTTTTAGTCGCTTGGCAAATAAATTGCCACAGTCAAGTCAATAAATTAAGCAAAAGCAGGCGGACGCAAACCCAAAGCAGCGACGGCGGCAGAGACTGCAATTGCAGTTGCAACAACAATTGCTGTCGAGGCGAATGAACGCGCAATGCAACGCTCTGTTGGCGCTGACTGCGACGTTGACGTCGCTGCCGGCAATGCACTTTGCCAAGGACAGATCCATTGAAAAACGGCGAAGCAGCCGAGACTGTTGCAACGGATCTCTGTTGGTTTACACAGAAAAAAACAAGTCATGGTAGCATAAATGAAATAATAATAATAATTTTTTTTAATGTTGTTTTATTTTGAAGGTAATTTAATCATAAAAAAATATATGAAAAATGTAATATTTATCATGGTTTCTACTATAAAAGAGAATATCAAACTTGGAGACCATTTTCTTTCATTTGTATCCATAGGTTGTAAGATTTTTTTCCTATTTATATATTTTTTTGTATTTTGTTATGTTATTCTGTGTATTATTACCTCCCTATTCCTTTCTCTCTCTCAGTGTAATGGGTATGCGTGTAATTTATAAATATAATTAATAGAATTACACGGCATACGCGCGCAATATTGACACTGATATTGTGCTTGAAGTCTCCTCTTCTTTCACATAGTCGTAGTCGTAGTTTAATGCCCGATGAAACAAAGGTCCCAAGGCTGCAAAAGCAAAAGCAACAATCGCAGCAAACAGAAAAAAAAAAACAATATAAAAAAAACCACCAGTAATACAAGGAACAAAAGCCAGGAAAACCAAACATATGGATGGGCTCAGGCAGAGGAGTACAAGATTATGAAACCATTTTCTTTAAGACAGTGTTTACTGTTAGAAAAAATGAATCAATTTATCAACAGATAAGCATTATTTAAATATAAATTTTAATTAAATTTTCACCAATATTAAAAATAGATTTACAAATATATTTCTTTATAAAAATCTAGTCATCTTTTAAGAAGCTCCACTGTACTTTTAAGTGGGTGGAAATAGAGAACTATTGACGGTACACCACTAAATCCAAATGCTTTGTTTTCGCTCTTTATTCATTCAGGGCACGTTCAAGGCTTCCCTACCACCGCCACACCAACTGGCTTATCTAGTTGGATTTTTCCCTATACAGTCGCCGCCACAGGTTATTTGCTAACTAGAAATTGACAGCTAAATGGATAGATTGAAACGAGCAGAAAAATGGAGGCTCTTTCCAACAACTGTTTCCCCGTCTTTTTTATATTTATGAAATAAAAATGTTATTTCAATTTCAGTGCATTTCTTTTTATCTGCAACATTTCAATCAATATGCAAATGACTTTGAAAATTGAAAGTTTTTTTTTTATTTTTCTTTCGAGTTTTTCGTCAACTTGTTTGGATGGTTAATTAAAAGTCATAAATTGTCGCCTAATGCAATGTGCATATTTCATAAAAATTTGCACATTTTGTTGTACTTTTTCTTTGGGTGTGTAGCTTTTCTGGGCGGTAAAGTGGGCGTGTCGGCGTGTGTAAAGTGCATTTACCTCTGACTGCAGTAAAGAGAAAAATAAATAAAATATACAACCGGCGTGTGATTGACTTTGCTCAAATGCGTGGCACGTTTTTTTGTGCAATAGCTTCGCATTTTGGTCTGAGTAAAAAATATATATATATGTAGAGAGAAAGAGAAGGTAAGAGAGTTGGCTACGCACAAAATTTGTTTTTTTTTACGCTGAGCAACTTGTTTCAAACGCGTTTTTCTATTCAGCGATCAAGCGGATCGGGCGTATGAGTAATATTTCTGAGTGGGGCCACCAGCAGCAGCAAGTTAATTAAATGCAATAACCGAAGCAACGTAATATAAGAACTTATACAAGGAAATTGTTGAATCATCAATTGTTAGAAATTGTTTAGAAAAATGTTATAAATAAGTAAGGAATTATAGGAAAATAATATTAATAAATATAAAAATAAACACACACAAAGTTTTTCAGATAAATATAAAAACGTAACAAACAGAACTCATATCTAAAATTCAAGAATTTATAAATTTATAACCTCTTAAAAAACCTCTTATTCAGGAAAAAAAAAACGAGTAAAAATAAAAATTAAATCGACAATTTGAAAAAACTAGGAAATGCCATTTGAAATACACAAAAACATATCATAAAGATAGGAATTTATTAATTTATAAAAGCATTTAACGTACTCTTATAAAAAATCGAATAAAATAAACAACAACCAGTATTAACATTTAAAAAGCACTCAAACCAAAAAAACAACATAAACACTCTTAAATAAAAACAAAAAACACCCAAATTAAAGCCCCAAATTGAAATTAATTCAATTCTCATTCTCATGTCTGGATGGATCGCCGCACAGCAAGTTGTGTATTTTATTCCATTTTATTTTATTTGTGCTTTTGACATTTTTGTTTGTGTTTATTTGTTGATATTTTTTGTTATTTCGCTGAGCTCTTACGAATTTGGCAACTGCAAGTCAAATTTAATTTGACAGGTCGCGTAATGAACGTAAAAAATAAAAAAAAAAAAAAAAACAGAAAAAGCCAAAAACTGAAAACTGAAAAATGGCAGCTGGCAGCCAAGTGGCCAAAAACAAAGCTTTTTATGGCCACAAAACCGAATTTGAGCTTTGACTTTTATTTTCGCTATATACGATTTGGATTTTCTCAAATGATTTTCCATTGGCAAAATGCAAATGAGCGAGCAATAGAGAGAGAGGATGGGATGACAGCCCGAAATTAATGACGACAATAAACAATTATTGAATAATTGAAATTGAGTTCGGACGTGGGGCAAATTGATTTGTGGGTGCAACTGCATAATAGCCACAAAACTGTAATCATAAACACGGCAAAAGGATGATAATAGTTGAGGAAAAGTTTGGGGGGGTAGAAGGAAAGCAGAGAAAAACCCAGACAGTCCAAAGGCAAGCAAACAAAGCGGAAATTGTTGACAAAACATGGAAAACAGCAAAGGGAAAACAATAGCGGGTGGAAAGTTTGAGTCAAGTGATAGAATTGGAAAATACCTATTATTTTTTACCAGTTAAAACAAAATATTTAAAATTTTTAAGGATAAATAAAAAAAAAAATTTTCCTAGAAAGATTTAAGTTACGAAAGAATTATGTTTTAGTATAGACTTAACGCACAAATCATGGCTTACATTCTACTTCTATATTTTTTTAAATTCCCAATACTTAATTTACTATTAAATTTAATAAATAATTACTTTTACAAATATATCATCTCTCCAAAAACAATATTCCCCTTATGCTCCCTTTTACCACGTATACTATATAAAGAGTTGCGGGCTAAATTGAAAAATAAAAGTTACGTATTAGCCAGACGACTGCGGGGGAGTAGGGCGGCTGAATGGAGGAGGGTTTTGGCCATAAAGTTGGATAAATGAAATGTCTGGCTGCCATTCCGAGTTGCCCCTGGCAGAAGTTGAGTGGTTTTCCAGGAGGGACGACAGTTGATCGGGTAATTAGCGTGTCTGACCTTCTGCCAGCCCGCAACTCCACCCCTTTTCCTCTCTCCCTCCCCCTATAAATCACAATGCGACAAAAGGAGTGGGAGGAGGTGGCGGCCACTTGATACCACGCTCTCGGAAAGTGTCTGCCAAGATGGCGCCAGGATAATGCCGTTCAAGCAGCGAGAAATGGAAATTGATTGTCGGCATTTAAATATTTTATCGATTGAGAGGAGACGCAGCTTAGGGGACACAAAAGGCTAGGGTAAAGCCTCAACAAATTGATACATAAAGTCGGGTATAATTACCCTTGGTAGATTTATATTTTTAAAGAAAATGTATACAAGCAAATGTTAAAAAAGAGCCATAATAATAACGTAGCCAAAGTCCAAGGTAAAGAAAGATAACCCAAGAAATAAATAAGGATAAGAGAAAAACATCATGCTGTGAGAGAAGCCTTAGAAAAGAAAGAACAACAAAAAATAAACATCAGCTTCAGAAGGCTTAAAGTCAAGTGCATTCCTCTTACACTTAAAAAAAATAAATAAAATATACATAAGCAGGGTAGAAACTTCACCAACTCTCTATACATTATTCAATATTTCTTTAAGAAAACTTTACTCCTGCTGCATGCTTTCAATATACTTGAAAATAAACTTGAAAAATGTATTCAATTAAAAAAGTTTTCACTTGCAACACGCCGGCACCTCTTGGCCTTCTCCCCCCCTCTTCCCTGCTTGTCACCCGTGAACTTGTGTTAGCCTTCTTTTTGTTCTTTTCGCGGCTCTGTTGCAGTTGTAAGAGTTCTGGCAAGGAATGCCAGAATGCCCTGCTCTGCTCTGCATAACTGTAAATGAGCCAAAAAAGGGGGGTGGGTTAAGGATGAGAAGAGCATGGTAACCACATTGCGGTTGCTTCTGTCTGCGGCCCAAACTCCCTTTTTGTCTGCGCCTGCTTAGCATGTAAATAATGTGCACGAAATTATGAATGCAGCTAATTAGCAAGGCAGCAGACGACGACGACGAGGACGAGTCCTGGCCAAAAGCACCTCGAGCCCATGCTCCTTGGAGTTACGCTTTTGTTAGCCATCTTCTTGTTGCAAGCTGCTGCTGCACAGTGAGAAAATGGATTAACAAAAGGGGTTGTACATTTCTTTTAAGATGAGAAAAGGAGCTGGCATCCTGACCATCTTTACAAGAAAAGGTATTTAAATGTATGTAAATTCTAATTTTGAAACATTTTTTCCTAAAATTAAAATATTAATTGCTAATTTTTGACTAATTAAATCTAAAATCACAACTAAAATCCAATATTTTTCTCTCAATGAATATATATTCATTATGTCATTGAACTGTTAAACTGCGCTTAAACGCTAGCCGCTTGTTTTTTGTTTATGACGCCACGGGGAGCGTTTAACTTAAAGTGCCGACAAATAATTCAGGGAGTTCAGAAGAGAAAACACTCCTCTTCGCTCTGCCCCATTGATCCCATACTCCCACCTGGCCATAAAGCTTAAGTTCTGCACTTGCCACTTGCCGCGATTTATGGCCTCTGCACTTGAGATGGAGAAAATCGCATCTTATTCCAGGTAGCTTCACTTACCTGCAAGGAAAAGAGAAAAAATATATATTTTGGGATTAGTTTAAAATTAATGGAAGGCATTTGGGGTAAAGTTAAGGATAGTTATGCGTTTTTAGTGGCTATAAAAATAATATAATTAAAGTTGAACTAAAGGTTAACTATTTATAGAATTTATGGCCCTGAGAAAATTCTTTACATACTTATTTCTTAAGCTTACTGTTATTTTGTCCTTCATTTATTCACCTTGCTTAATGGTAATTAAAAATAAACAAAATAAATTCAGACAAGCCTGCAGATCCCGTTTTGTTCTGAAACTTGTTAATAGCCTAGGCCTTGACAAGTTCAAGTAATGATAAGAAATAAATGAATATATACAAGAAAAAATAAAAATAAAATATAAAAAAGAACTGGATGTCAGGCTGCCCAGCAGATGCTACCTTAAGATTAACTTCAACTCCAACTTGGCAACGGACTCTTCTCAAGGCTTTTGTTGTTGGTTGCCTGAATTTACGTTTAAACATTTTTCGTTCTTTTTCCTTGGTTTCTTTGTACAACAATTTTATCGCGTGCATAAACAAGATGCGGGACAGCAACGAAAAAAAATAAAAGATATATATATATATGTATAAAAAACGAAACGAAGTCAACTCCACAGTGAATATCAGGTTTACTACAAAGTCATGCAACACGGTCATGGTCTCTCCGTCTCTTTTTTACTTTTCTACCCGTCTCACCCGCACTTTTTTTGCACTGAGATCGACGTCTGTTGAATGCTGCAAATTATTGCAGGACATTTGCCCGAATGGCCAAAGGGTAAACAATTTTTTGCATTTATTTATTTTACAGCAACAGGCAAAGAAGGTTAAACAGCAACAACAAAGGAAAGTGAAAAAGATAAACATTGTGGGTTAAGAAGGAGGTCTTAAAAAGTTGAATACTCCTATGGAAATATTTTTTAAAGGAAATCTAAATGTCCTGAAATTAATATATTATATCGTGAAATTATTATATCATTAAATTATTATATGAAATTTAAATTTATTTTTTATATATACCAGAATGATCTGAATCGTTATATTATGTATTTAGCAGTAACCTAGCTGCCTTAAAAGTTTTAGACAGATATCTTAAGGGATCTACGAAATAATACACTTTAAAACATAATAGAACAGTGTGATATCATCATAAATGAAAATATTATAAAGAAAACTTCAATATTTTCAGTATACCCTTTTAAAGAGTATTAAACATCAATTTCAACAGCAAACCGAAAGAAACTCGTACATCAACTGCAAAGAGCATGTGCAAAAGGAAAAAAATAAAATAAAAGACGAAGATGCTGCAGTATTATCTTTCACAGCAATTACAAAAGCATCGACAGCTACAGCGATATTATAAAATATTCAGGGCTTTCGATTTTCCAGGTCAGCGATGGAAACAGGAACGAGGACACAGAGAGTAACAATCAAAGGCGAGAACAGTAAATATTTATTTATAGGCTTTTTTTTTTCTGGCAGCCGTTAAAGTGTCACTTTCTTTTGCTTACTGAACATTTTTCCCATTTTTGAATTTATGTATTTTTATTGATTTAAATCTCAGGCAAATGCAGTTTTTTTTTTTTTTATTGCACTCACATTTTTAATAAAACGAAACGAAAGTAAAGTTGATCGAAGCAACGGCCATATCATCGATAAAATGCCCCGATCTCGGCGCTATTCCCCCCGTCTCCCAATAAATGTTGCATTTTTATTATCATTTGCTGGTTGGCGCTGTCATCAGGTGGAGAGTAGAAGGGAAAAGGAGTTGCACTCGAAAGTGAAAGTTAACTTTTTAAGGCAACACAAAAATCGAAACAAAAAAAAATACTTGGGTTAACACACATGTGCTGGCCGCTGTGTGTTTGTATCTTTCTTTGCTCTCTTTCGGACCCCGTCTTCGGGAGCCCAATTTTTGTTGATTAGTTTTTTGTTTTTTTTCTTCTTTTTTTGCTTTAATTGAATCAGCGACAACATTTTGCCCGTTTAAGGTTGGACACACTGTTGTGTAGTTGCCTCTTTCCCGCTCTCCCTGCAACATTTAACATTTAATTTTAATTGCCGCTGGCGCCGCCTGCCCAAGTTCAATAAACTTGTCTAAGTCGATGCTGCTGCTGATGTGGCATGCTGCAATAGATACGTTGCAATTTTCGCATGTGCAACGAGCCTTTCAGCAATTGCCGCCGCCACACAATGAAATGGAGCCATTGGCCCCCCTCCTTCCATCTTCATCAACCGATCCGCTTCGATCATCGGATATCAAAAAGCAGCGATCGTTGCCCCAAGTTGCATGTTGTACACACTTACTTATATATATATATCTTTGTGTTATTGTAAATTACAAATATCGGTGATTGGGTTGCTCCTCGGCAACAGTGCACAATATTAAACACACAGAAATAATGGCGTGAGAAAGTTTTGCGGCTCTGTGGGAGTATGTGGATCCCGAAACTGATCCCTCGGATGGGGTTAGGGGAATATCTCTGGGGATCTTGAGTTGATTGGAGGATTGAATAACAAGAAGAACTAAGGGTTTTGTTAATTAGAATTACTTTATATTTAAGGAAACATACATTTTCAATAGATTTTATCAGATTTTTTGGGAGTATTTATTAAAAAATTATTAAAAAAAATCTCAAATAATTTATTAGTATTGTATTTCCATTAAAAATATCATAATTATGCCAAATTTTCCCTTTCCTATTTTTTTCTTAATTTCTCTCTTCACCTTTTTCCCCATTTTTTTACTGCCTTTATGGGCCACAGGAAATGAATTTCGTGTGATTATCCTGCAATTAGCTTAATTCCTTTCCACACTCTCTCTCTCACGGTTTTTTGTGTTCTTCCTTTCCTTGCATTTTCTCCCCATTTCCCTTTTTTTGTTTCAAGATTTTTATTTTAAGCGAATTTTGTTCCTTTTTTTGTGGCTTTTGCTAATGATCTGTCACGCCCCGAGGCGAAACGCATAAAAATGCATTTGGTGTCGTCGCCTCCGAAATAAATGGGGGCAAAAAACAACCCAACAAAAATAAAAACCGAAATGGGGATGGGACTAAGGATGAAGCTGGAGAGAGAAAACCTACAAAAATGCATTTATTTATTTGCGGCGGTTTGATCGTATAAATAATTTGCTTTTATTGCCCAAAACGGGGCAAATGATGTTGCCGCCGTCGCTGCTGTTGCATGCACCCAAAAAAGGGGAAACTTTAATGCGTTTTATGTCCTCGTCATGCTGCTGCAAAGTCTGTACTTTTGCTGGCTCCACATTTTTTATATTTTTCCCTTTATTTTTTTTGACCGCAGCAAATCCGAAAATCAACACCAACATTGCTCGCCTCAAGCTCGAATTTTATATTTATTTTCTTAAACCGAAGAGCCATTGACATTTGCCGGACCGCCCAAGCACTTATTCAATTAAACAAAACGCAATTGTTGTTAACACGAAACCAACACGGCCTCGCCCCGTCTCTTTCGATTAGTATGTGCCCCCAAGCCCATCATCTCTGTGTGGCATATTGTCCCCATCCAAAGTCATGAAGCGTCAAATTGTTATGGCCAAAAGATGGAAACGATACAAATGGCAACGGTTATCGCACAACAAGCGCAATCAGTCGTGTCGCAGGATAGAGATAGAGCTAGAAATAGTATACTATATAAAGGAGGTCGCTCCTGACACAGACAACAAACAAACAAGCGACAAAACTATGGGGGCGGGGTAAGCACTTGGCTGAGTGCAACTAAATAGATATTATATAAGCATAAAGAATATGTTTGCCTTCAGCTACGCATCCAAACACCAAAAAAATAGCAGCTTTAGCTACTTGAAAAAATTGTTCTAAATTGTGAAGCCTTTCAGATATCCTTGAAATTTACAAGGAAAAAAAAAATTTAATCGTTATGAAATTTTATTGAAAAACGTATCATAAGCATTTTTAGTCACATTTAAAATTATAGATTTGTTTATGTATTCATATAGGAACTATGAACATTTGAATGTATTATAATAGAACCTTAGATGGCTATAAACACATTTTATATATTTTTAAGCGCAGAAGATTTTGTCTAAACAGTTTCTCAAAATATTATACAAGCCTCAAGATTATATTAATTTCTTCTTCAACCATTCATCACCACGTTCTTTGTATGATTACAGGGTACCACCAAATGGGAGAATGAGAACTAAACAAGCTAATAATCATAAAACCAAATGACTTTGAACGACGTCGAAACGTTCTCGCCGCTTGTTGTCCTTTGACAGGATGCAGGATGAAGCTGAAGAAGAGGAAACTGCTAAGAAGGCAGGCGAAGCATAGACAAACCCGAAACCGAGACGGTTGAAGCGTGAAAAAAGAAAAGGGAAGGCGGGACAGCTGGTGGAGGAGAATCATCAACATTATCGTCAGGGAAATGGCGGCAGAGTGACGATTAAAATTTAAGCTTCATTTGTTGCTCTTGTCTGACTTCTTTTCGTGGCCGGAAAAGCTGGATGTCGGAGAGGAGAGAGATTGCGGTGTAACCAAGGATTTTCCATGGTTAAGTAAAGGGAACTGTGATTGAGTAGGTGTCAAATGTTGAATGGGGCTACAAAAAATGGAAAGGGTTCAAAATGTTGCAAAAACTGCCAGACTGTCAATTTTCCATTTCTCCCTGCCCGTCCCTCCCATTTTTATCTAGCTCCCTCACGAAATGAAAATTGCAACTAATAAACAAATAAACAAGGAAAACAGAAAAGGGGTGGAAGGAAGGAGGAGGAACTGCAAGCGACACAAATTGCAAAATGCAACATATCACAGAGTTCCGAGGGCACCACCACTACCGCCACGCCCACAAAAGACTGAATGCATTCGCAATCAGATTGAATGGGAAAATCAAGGGGATTCCCCGCTCCCATTATGGGGGGAGAAAGTGGGGACAGGGTCAGGGTTCAGGGGCAGCAGACAGACACAGCCAAATGTGGAATCGTTTTAATGGATATCAAATAGGAAACAAAACAAACATTCCCACACAAATACAGTGGCAATGCCTGCCTGCAAATGCATAAAGTGCACTGTGCGAAAAGTCTACTAGCTTTACCTAAAAAAATCATTATTCTTAAAAGAGTGCTACTTAAAATTTTCAAAAACAAATTTGGTGGCACACTATTATTAAAATTTTCGATAAGTGTTTAAAAATTGATAACAAAAAATTTTCATTAATATTTTTTAGTTATTAAAAATTGTATATTAAAAATTTCCTTTTGATATATTCCCTTTTTCCATATAATATTTATAAGTCCTAATTACTCCACATTTTTATTTCCAGTAACCTCCAACAGGAGCCCAACTGCGCCAGGCGGTTCCAATCAGAACTCCAACTGGGCAAAAGAGAGAGTAAGGAGAAAGAGGGAAAAGGAGCAGGACGACTGCAGTTTTGTTTCATTTGCACAAACATTTCATGTTTTGTGTTCGTTTCTGTGTTCTGTTTTTTCTGTTTTACTTTTCGCTTTTCAACGTGTTCATCCACGCCCGCCCCATTTCCGCCTCGTCCTCTTCTTTTCACTCCTTTTTCCTTGCTCTTTCATTGCGCCAGGATCGTTTTTACTGTTGCCACTCTTTTTTTACACTTTTTTTGCACGTTGCGTTTTATTTTTGTGTCTGGCAGCTGCTCGCCAGCCAGCAAGAACAACAACAACAATATTGATTGCAATTTCAGCCTGCAGTGGATAAAAGGCGGGGGGGTTCGAAATGGAGGTAAAAGAGAGCGGAACGAGAGTTGGGGCTCGGTTCTCATTCTCATTCTCATTTGGCTGAATGGCCCAACACAAAAGCCTAAAAGCACACACACATAAAAATGCACCGACAGAGGAGGCGGCAGACAGATAAACACGGCAGGAACACACACAGACACACTCGCACAAAGCTTGGCTTATGAACCAGCAAAAACAACAACAGAGGACATCATGCTGGCAATATATCGAGGAAGCAGTGCGAGAGCAAGCAGTGGGCACAAACAGGGAAGCAGTGCACTGCGAGGAAAGGATAACGAAGAATATAGTAAATAAGGAACCAGGAAGGTTGTGTAATTAAAAAAAAAATAAAAGAATACTTATTAAAAACTAAATATTAGATTAAATTGATAAAATTAGTTTGTTTGTAGAATTACCAAATTTAATCCATTTTAACAATATTTATATATTTTCCCCAGTGTAGATTTAAGTTCTGCCCAAGAGTGAGCGAGAACGACAAAAAGTGAGAAAGAGAAGGAACTGAAACTGCTGAGCCAACGAAGCCTTTAAAGTTGGCAAAAAGCCTGCGGACGGGTGCCTGCACATGTGTGTGAGTGCATGTGGATACGGATGTGGGTGGCAAATGCAGGAGAAGGAAGAAGCAGATAGAACGGAAGAGGCGGAGATGAAGTTGCCCTGGCATTGTCTGTTGGCAATGAAAATACGACAATAATGACGTCGAGGCAACTTTCCGCCGGGCGAGAAAGAGAAGGTAACGTGCCTTGTACGATAGGCGCCCACTGTGTGTGTGCACAGTGGGTGTGTGGATGTGCCAACAGCTGCAATGCATCAGATATGATGACATAGTAATGGGTTTCAAAGAGTTCAGGAGGAGTATACTTAATATTGTTTTTTCCAATTGTTGCTATCTTGAAAAGATGTAATTCTTTTAAATTAAAAGGTATTTTCAATACATTTACAATATAAAAAAATGATAATAAGCTTTTATATTCAATAAACCAAAATGGCAAAATGTAGGCCCTTCCATCATTAAAAGAAGTCCTCTTAAAATTCCCAAGTACGAATTCAGACCCTCAGCAAATCACACTGAAGAGGCATAAAAAAACAAGTGTAGACTATAGCATGTAATTATCTTTAAATAAAATAGATAAATAGGAAAATAGATATATAAATATTTAAAGCAATTTACCATAACGGTAGAATTCCTATTTCCCCACTGTATGTACCTTGATATGCATATGTTTATTTAAGTTTCAGTGTGCGTATCGTTTTGGCAAAGATTTCATTAATAGCTCTTGTGGTTTCGAAAGGGGAACTTAGGAGGGAAATCGAGTAAGCAATGCATACTTGATTTGATACCCAACAAAAGGTGAGCTCTCCCCTGGAGGTACTCCCTTTGTGGCCTCCGCACAAGACACTTTTTCACCAGGTTTTGCTTTTCCCTCGACTTCATCTCCCTATATGTATGTATGCATACATACTGATATTTCCATTTCTGCCCACACATCGTTATGCGCTTTAATTTGCAAATGGTTTTGCAGATTTGGTTGCGGTTACAAATTTTGTGTGCGGGGGAGTCTCTGTCTCTACGGCGCTACAGTGGTAACCCGCAGTGATGGAACTACTCAGCAGGGCCAGCGACTATTTGTATTGTTTGAAAAGAACAAAAAGTGTCAGAAGCGGCGCTGCTACTTTTAATGTTTCCTCAATTTGACTGCCAAAAAAATGTCGTTAATTGCTCTCTGGCTCTCAGTTGCCCATCCCCCTCGAAGGTCTTTTATGGACCGTGTATATATTACACGGAAAATAACTATTAACTACTAAATATTTAAATTGAAATGTTGTATAAATAAATAAAATAAATATATTGAAATTCCTTTCTTCCTTATTTCTTGTATTAAGGTATGTCTAAAGAGTTATCACATATGATTAGTATAATTAAAAATGTTAAAATTACTTTAAACTTTTTTCTCTGCATCGCTGTAAGCCAAATGTATGCATATAGCCATCGAGATCCAAGTCGCACCATTTCATTTCATGCTCCGCTGCCCGTCTACATGCGTCTTTTGTTTGTTTATCACCGCGCCGAGCGAAAAGTGAAACCCTAACCTCACACAGAGTATACCGAAAATACACAGGCTATTCCACATCCAATACGGATGATGATATGTGCCCCCCAAACAACATCGAAAACAATGGCGAGAACATCGGCAGAAACAAACAGAAATCGTAATCGACATGGCTGTAATGGGGTTCCGCGTTAATAAAAATTTTACAGTGCAGAAATTTATGCTTCAAGTCTAGACGACAGTTTTTGGAACGTGCTCAATTAGTTGCAAAGCTGCGCGGTGGCTTTTACGGAGTGGTGAGCAGAGGGAGGGCGATGGAAATAACGAGAAAAACAAAAGCAGAATTTAAATGAAATTTTTGCCATGCCTCACGACTATAATTCAATCATATTTACTACTGAGTAGAAACCCGCACAGTTTCAAAGATAAACTATGCACCGATATGGGGATATACTATGGACATCTTTGCATATTTCAACACCTCTCACTCGCACTTTTCTAGCAATAGTATCCAACAACAAAAGTCGTGCGAAAGTTGTTAATTTTCGTTTTAGTTTTGTTTTTGTATTTTTCACACTCACCCCAGGGGGGAGTGGCATATTTGTCTGACGATCTGAAAACAAATATTACGCAAGAATTTTTGGCTAGCAACTAGGGAATACTTTACTTTTGACATTTCCGCCTCAGTTAAAAAATATATCATAAATAAGATTGATAGCCATCTGAAACTTATTATTATGTATTATTTAATAAACATGAAGCTATAACTGAAATACCAATACAGTTTAAAGTTTACTGTTTAGTGAATATAATATTAAGTAAATCTTAATAGCTTGTTTATTTCAGGTAAAAATATAATTTTTTGCAAAGAAATATTTAAAACGCCCAATAGAATTCCATAAATTACTATTTCAAAGGAATTTCACAATTTTACTATTTCTTATCTAGTCATTATTTACCCCATTGCACGGTTTAACTATGGGGTTAGTCACACCCTTTTGTAGCCCCCCGTTGTGCGGGGTAAATGCAAATGTTAAGACGCGGTCTGTGTTGTTACTTTGTTGTTATTACGGTTTCTAGTTGAAAATGCAATTTTTAGTTTTTGTTGTTTTTGTCTCTATGTTTCTATTCTTGGCGTGCCTTTCGCAATTTATTTGCAGTTGTGCGCGCGATATTTCGAACGTTCGGGAAAGTAACATATTGCGCCATTATTTGGAGATGGGGCGCGAAAAAATACAAATAATAGAAAATAATAATAGAAACCAGTAAGTATAGACTTTTTAATACGCTTTACTTATGTAAACTATGTTGTAAATGAAGAATAAAATATTGTTACTTATATTTTAGTTCGATTAATTTTCCTTATAATGCTCCAACTTTTATTGGCAGTTATTATTAAAATTCTTATCCTTTGTATTTGTTTCAAAAATATATTAATATACCCCTTTTCTTCAAAAGCAAGGGGTATAGACAGAGGGAGGGCACCCTGCTCTTGAGATTTTGGGCCTATGGATTAGGAAATGTGCAGACAGACAGACACAGAGAGAGAGAGACCGCGCAGGAAAAGCTTTCTGCAAATATACAAAAAAAAGTTCGGGAAGAGGCAGGCAAAACAAAAACAAACTTCCGCCTCATCCACCCACCGAAAATGAATACATAAAATGTGTCTTAACCTTGACATTGAACAGCAAAAAACACACTCAGACACACACACACACAAAATGTGCCGGCAAAACAAGTTAAAAGAGGAAAAGAGACGCACAGAGCAGGAATTCATTCATTAAACAAAAAAAACGCTATAAATTTAAAGGGAAAGGCAAGAATTCAACTTTTTTTTAAATCAGCAAAGTTTGTTTACCAACACAATAACAATAACAATGAAAAAAAGTACTGGGCAAAAATTAAATAAAATAAAAATGGGCCGCGTGTGGCGCTAAAAATAAACACCAGTAAATGCAAACAAAACAAGAAATAAACAAGAAAAAAAAAAGAAAAAACCAAAAAAAGAGCGATAAACAATTTTATGGACGTTTATTTTTGAATTAAACACAAATCATCACAGAAATTTGCTGATAAGCGGGAAGGAATTGCAGACCAAAGAGGAGCGAAAATTGCAGGCAAAATAACATGAGAATAAAAGAGAGAAAGAGTAAGCGAAAAATAGAGCTTAAAAGCGATCAAAGAGAGTGAAAACACACGCAAAAAAAAAGTAACGCAAATATCGTGGCCTTGAAAAGTGGGCAAAAACAGAAACACACAAATAAAAGCAAAACAAGAGCGAGAGAGCGCAAAAAACCAGAAGAATGAATGGAATTATGCCATAAAAGGCAAAACAAAGTTCTCAGCTTAGAAGAAAAGAGCGAAGAACGCGGCATAAAAAAGAGGGGTTGAGATTCATATAAAAAAAAAAACCTGAAGATCGCGTTCAAAACAACAAAAACGATCTAATTCCTTTTCGTGTTTTTTTTCTTACGCTCTGGCTTTTTTATCGGGAAATCCAGAGATATGCCGAAATAAAGAATATTTTTTTAGCGCCGCTTGGAAACGGAAATATTAATGTTTTCAGGCATCTTAAATAAATAAGAGGAAACAAGAAACAGAAGAAAAACATGTGTCTGAATTCCAGATGATACATATGGATGGATCTGTTGCTATATGGCAGCAAATAAATTTCAATAATTTCCATTTTTTATGATTTATGTCTCACAAAAAAATTAAAGAAAGAAAAATCCGAATAAACGTGGAGAAGAAGGAACGAACAAAAAAACTGACATGGATAAAAGTGAAACTTGCTATACGAAAAATGAAATAAACAACACACCAAGAAATATCAAAAATAAAAGATACAATATTCCATAAGAAGATATCAAAAGAGATTTATTTAAAGGGAGACGACAGACAGCATGTCTCTTGTCTTATTTCCAAAATTGCTAATTTACTGGAACAACAAAATAAAATCATCAACTTCCTCGAACGAAAGAAAATGTTTGCCAATTTTTTCATTTAAACAGCGCATTTTATATTTAAATATTTCTGCAAATATTCGACTGCAGCTGTTCAGTCAGCGAATTAGTCAAAGGAAACAGAAACATCAAGGTTATTATATAATATATAGACGTTGGAGCCCGGCAAACGAACGAAAAATGAGCAAACAAATGCCTCAATTGTTGATAACACTCAGCAACACGATAATGGAATGAGAAAATATCAGTCTAGTATCGAAGTGGGATTTTCAAGGCATTTTACAAAACCTCAGCGGTCGTAAGGAATTTTTATAGAAGTAAAAAGCTTTAAGATTACTTCCAGAAATAAAATTATATTAATATCTAATGAATATTTTCCTTAAATTAAATCCTAACAAAAAAGTATCTTTAATTTCACTGTATTCATTTATTTATAATTATAATACTATAAAATATTTGCACACCTTTTATTTCTTCGCTATTTTCCCAAAACTTTTATAAACAAATGTAATAATTTTTGCTTTTAACGAGAACTTAATTTCCAACGAAACTTATTGCAAGAACTCATTTTACCCTTGGGCTTGTCATGCCGTTCAGTGTAATTGATAAAAGTTTTGTGAATAAATATTGAAATTGCTGATGTGCGCCCCGACCACATGTTGGGGAATTTCGCCACACACATTTCACTCTTCTTTGTGTTGCCCCTTGGCCTCTTTTTCTACTTTTTCCTTTTTTTGTACAAACATTTGCATAGAAAAACTTAAGAATATCGGTTCTGGCAATCAATTTTCTCTGAATTTTATTTTTTGTTGTATTGATTTTTATCAACATAAATTTTAATAAAAGTTATTTCGGTGATTTCCTTTTGGGGAAAAAAAAATACTAAACAGCCAATTTAGTGATAAATATACATACATAATTAGCTTTAGAACGACCAAATTAATTTTTTACATTATGCCCTATGTTTTTTTTAATTAGAATTGTATTATGAATAAATGAATATTTATCAACTCACCGCACTCTCTCCGAATAAAGTTCAACCTCCTTGTTCTTCTGCAACTGCACAAGTTGCTGCTGCTCGTAGCTGGCCAATGGCTTAAAGTCGCTGATGTTGGCCAAAGCCCTTATGGGAAACTGTTGCTGCTGCTGCTGCTGTGGCTGCTGGGGAGCGATCAGCAGATTCTTGGATAGACCCAGTCCGTTCTGCATGAGCAGAGACTGTTGCTGCTGCTGCTGAAGAAGCTGTTGCACGGGGGAAACGGATATCTCGCCGCTGGACTGCGAGGCCGAGGGCGACGTGGAGCCACTTCCGGCGCCACTAGAGGATAGACTGCCGGCACGAGCTCGTAAATCCAAGCCCAAGACATTGTTCGGATTGAGGATGTTGCTCAGAGTGGCCACTACGCTGGGCTGGAGTAGATCCGAAGCGTTGGAGTTGTTGTTGGTGGCACTGCCATTATTGCCATTATTATGCGGCAATCCAGAGCCTATAACTCCCACATTGGGGTTGGGAGTAATGCCGCCATAACTGTTGCCATTATTCTGACTAAGTGGCGTTTTGGAGTTACTACCTCCGGCTCCTGCTCCTCCGCCGCCTCCTCCAGCTCCGCCGTTGTTGTTGTTACGATTTCGCTTTTTCTTGGCCTTCTTCTTGTCATCGTCCTCGCTGAGGTTGCCATTGATGGAGCCCCTGTTAGTACCACCGTTTAGGTAAATCTGGGAGTTACTTGCAGCCGAGGGAGCCACCCAGTCAAGGTCCTTGCGCAGCTGTCCCCGTCCGCACTTGCAGCTGCAGGCCTTGTGGACCAGTTCGTAGCCCTTCTTGGTCCACAGATGCTGCAATCGCTGTCTTTCTGACCAGGATCTGGCCCTGCCATTGGATTTCAGGGTCTGCAGGACTCCCGCTTCCCAGTGTTCGAAGCACTCCCGATGCATATACTGCCCGGCCGAGCAGTTCTCGTTGTTGCACAGAACTCGGATGTAGTCCGCCAATGAGATCTCGTTGAGGGCAATCAGTGAGTCCAGCTTGCGGCAGTCGCCGCTGGGCAGACAGCACCGTACGACGCCGCCCTGCATGGGCGCCATTAGAACGGAACGGGAAGTGGAGTTCTCTGAGTAAAACTGCAGCAGTTGCTGCTGCTGATGCTGCTGCGTATGCTGGTGCTGCGTGTGCTGCTGCGTGTTGCTATTGCCACTGCTGCTAATATTACTGTTGCGACGCGGCGCCATAAATTCCCTTGGTTTTCCTCAAAATATCAAGATGCACGCTGTTTATTATTTAATTTTTGTTTTTATTTTTAGCAAAAATCGTACTTTTTTAAGAAAATAAAAGCTCAATTTCTTTTGCGGATCAGCATTTTGCTATGCGAATTTTTATCTCAAAATATTGCTTGGAAATTTCCGATTTCATTTGTTGTTTTCGGCGTTCTATAAATGCTTGCAGATTTTTATATTTATTTATTGAATGTTTCCAGTGTTTTATTTATAGAGAATTTATTTTTGTATGGAGCTTGAAATTTGGAGGTTTATTTTCGTTGGTTTCTTGTATTTTTCTCGAAGTTTCAGTTATTTGTTGGTTTTGCGTGGAAATGCTCGTATTTTTTTAGTTAGTTATTTTCGTAAGATTTATCGGGCCAAATTTTCCATTACTTTAGTTAGATTGTTTTTAGTTGTAGATTTTCTGGACCTCCCAAAGTTGTCGGAAATTTCTTGTATAAATGCTTAATAATTTTGCGTGGTCGGGATTTTTTGTTGTTGTCGGAATTGTAAATTTTACTCTTTTGTATGTCGTTGATTGTATTTTAAATTGCTTGATTTTTTATATTGCTTATTATTAGGTTATTTTTTTATCATACACCTCTTAGCCGTGTGTATAAAAAATATTTCCAAAAAAGAATTTGCGATTTTTTTTCTCGCGCTTCACGTTTTGCAGTCTATTTTTGTGGTTTTCCTTAATTTTTTGTTGTTGTACCTGAGCTGAGTTTATTATTATTGTTGTTTTGTAGAACGTTAAGTATCAAAAATTGTTTCTATTGTTTATCTTCTTTGCTTCTTTTCTCTTGCTCTCTTCTACACACGCGGCGCCATGTTCGGCAATTCTTCACATCTTGCTTTGCTTCGTTGCTTTTTGTTTTTGTCGTCGCTCGCTTTACCGTTTGTTTTCGCCGGCAAGAAAAGGGAAACCGGGAGAAGGAATAACGCAAAAATTGCCGACAGATGAATTGCAGACCGTTGTACTATTATTATGCTTTAGATTTATTTAATTTTATTTCTCGACACAACCAGGATGTTAATATTTCGGCGAACAGGATTACAGGCTCAGCATAAAACACACCCACACATCCAGTATAACATCCAAACTGTCCGAACTTTATAAAATTTAAATAGAAAGCAAAAACAGTTTTTTAATTCTTTCTGAGGTTTTCCTTCTGGAAATTCACGAATTTTCCGCGGCACAACCGCCTTCGTTGACTGAATTTTTTGAACTGAGCGCTGAACACGACTAAAACACGATGAACACACTGAACGAATACTACCCCCACTTTTTGAACTCGCGTATTGTTTCGCTGTTCGCATGTCGCTGCCTCTGCTTTGCTGGCTCGTTCCGTTCGTTCCAACTTCGAACAGCGAAGCCGACGTCGACGTCGACGCCGGCACTGGCTGAGACTCTGCTGGCATTGGCAGCGCGTTCGGAGTTTTCCAATGTTGTCTTTCTTGGTTTTCCTCGCTGTTTTTCAGGGGTTGGTGGGTGGTGGTTGGCTGGTTTTCACTTTCCACCACCACCGCCAACCGTCGCATTTCATTTGACGTTCGAAAAAGAATGATTTTGGCGCTAAAAAGGAAAAATGGTGCGGGAACATGGGGAAAATTGGGGTGGAATGTGGAAGAGGCAGGTTATTTTGGAAAATATGTTTTATGTTGTGATATTTTTAAAATATATGTAACTCCATTTGTGATATATTCAGGTGGAAAACTTTAGATTGTATTAAAAACATTTTTTCCCAATATTGTTTCTTAAAAAATTTTACTTCTTTATTGTACAAGTTTCTTGTAATTTTTGCTAAATTATTTTGAATTTGATTTAATGCAATTAAGTTAAAATGATAATGTTTAATTAAAGTTTACTTTAATAGTCCAATTTATATTTAAAACGCTCTGATAAAGAATAACCACTTAAAATGTTGTGTAAAAAATTCAGTTAAAAAAAGTATGTCTTAAAATATCTTAACCAATCGTTTTTAGTAGTTTTCCTAGCATTTTCTTGCGACTTACACTTTTAAAATTCACTTTCGTTGCGGTTCGAAGCTGGCTCGAAGAGAGTTCGCTGCCAAACGTTTCCCCTCGAACGTGCTCGACCGCAGAGAGGCAGAACATCGAACTGGTTTGAGTTCGGTCACGCTGTCGAACGGCCGTGCTTGTGTATGTGAATGAGAGTGTTTGTGCGAAAAACCGGCAAAGTAAACAATTTGGAAACAGGGTTGCCGAGTGCCTTGAATTTGCAGCGCACTTTTGCTTTCCTTGGCTAATCTCTTAATGCCACTGGAATAACTGTGTTTGCCATCTCTCTCTTCCCCGCCACTCTGGACCATCTGTCTCTGTCGCACTCCAGTATATAATTCCTTATGTGCAGTTTCGAGTGTGCGTGTGCATCCCATACAGATGAAACGCCATGCGAATGCCGGTAATAAAAGAGGCATTAAAAAAATACTCAAAGCAAAGACACAAAGAATGGGCAATATGAATTTGAAGGTTAGATCGATATGAAATACCCTTTAAGAGAAAGTTTAATGGAGTTTAATGGATTATTTTGCACAACTCTTGACAATTTGATTTCCTAAAATTTCTACTAAACTTTTTCCAAAAATATTACGATATTAAAAATTTTATGTACAATGCTTTGAAGTTTTATATGTATGTATGTATACTCAATTAAAATAATTTATAAAATACAGAGTAGGGTATCATTAGCACTGCCAATTGTAATTTTGTACGTAGAGCCTTTTATTGTATCCTCGTCAGGCTTCATGTACTTGTTTCCCACTCTCCCTCCCTCCTTTTATCATTCTCTCTGACTCCTTCCCTCTCTACTTCCCTCTTTCGTGACTCCCTTTTTATATAAAATTCCCGCTGCGTGTGTTGCAAAAAATGCGAAAGCGAATGGGAAGAAGCAGTGAAATAAGGGCACGTGTGGAAGAACAAGGGAAAAGGAGGTGGAACGCGGATTGGAACTGAACAATTCCTGATGAGCATTTCTTATAGGACTCGCAGGATCTAGGGTACCTTTTCTTTCAGGCGATGTGGTGCAAAGTCAAGGTCCAATTCCACTTATTTTGCGAGTCAAACTGCGCAGTTTCCAGCACTCCTTTTTGACCTGCCACGACAAAAGAAGAGAACAAGGAGGAGCACAAAAAAAATAGGGTTAGTGATGCAGAGGGAGAGAGGGAGTAGGAATAGCAGGGATCTCTGATATAATAATTAAGTCAGGTAGGCAGCCATTGCGTAATAAGATCATGCACATGTGTGCGTATGTTTGTTTGTTGTTCTAGCTAAAAGGATCGAAGTGGTAGAAAGAAAGAAAGGAAAAAACAATGAAGACCGAGAGGGAAGGCAGAGAACAAAGGAGAGGCCTGAACTAGTTTGTTGTTGTTGTTATTGTCATCTCAAGGATTTCGCTTTTGTGTTCCATTCCCGCTCTGACCTAATTTTAATGACCAATGCATAACGAAAAAAATAATAATAATAAGAAGAGGCGGAGGAAACAGAAGAAGAAGAAGGAGCACAGAAGACCTGATGGCATGTGTGGAGCGGTGGAAAGGGAAGAAATGTGTAGAGGAGGCGGCAAGAAAGAGGAAGGAGAAATTCAGAGAGCCTCGGGCAAAAAGCTGAGCTCATAATTCTTCGGCGACACGCATCAAGTTAAATTTTGCATAATTAATGGCAGCTCTGGCAACGCCTCAAGGGTGACAGCGCACTGGAAAAAGTGCAAGTTGATTAAAGCTTTTTTAAAAATTAGGTGGTCACTCGTTTTAAGTCATGGTATTATTATTAAAAAAAAAAAAAAATACTGCAATAAATTACCTTATTAATTATTAATTATTTTTCAAGCCACTAAATCTTCTTAAGCACACAAATAAATCATAAAAAATCAATCTTTAATGATGACTTGGGGCTTTTCAAACAATCTGCGTGTTTCTTGGGCTTCCTGTTATTTGAGTTCAAAACCAGGGTGTGAAAGTGTGTTCCTCGAAGGAACTCTGCGGTGGCGTAAGAAAATCCACAAGATACATCACACGGACGGTTCTAGATCACCAGAACCTTCACTAACGTTTTTAACCATCCGACCACTTATTTAGACCTCTCGTTCTGGCCTCGGTCGTGTCCTGAGGGTGTGTCGGGCAGATGTGTTCAACGCCCAGCCCTAAACTCCTCCATTTCGAAGCACTTCCTCACCATTCCCGAAATTTTCTCTGACAGAGCAGGGCATTATTTGTAATTACCCATACTCCCGCATCTATCCAATCGGAAGCAACTTTGAAACCCAAAATAGGGTTTGAAATTCAACTGCCATGGCAACATGCCAAACCCAAGCGCAGTATTACTTTGTATATAACGGTAAACATAATGCTTGTACATATATATGGAAAATATATGTAGACATAAAAGAGACATAAAGAGGGGGAGAGTTTTGTGTTTTTCTGGCGTCGCGTCGAAGGGTGTCGTAATTTCGTTTCGTTGCCAAAAATAACCCAAACTCCATTTTGTCAAGCACTTGCCGAAGGATGATGATGGAGCAGCAGCCGAAGAAGAGTCCAGGACTCTTTCTTCCCTTTCTCCTCTCAGGATGTGGGTCTGATTCATGCTGCTTTGCTTACATAAGCGAAATGAAGTCAGCATTCGCCCTATAGACATATATATTTTCATTTAACGAAAAGGATATCACACACTCGCATCGAATTGGAATGATTTTGACAGCGGATTGCGAATATTTATGTATATAATATACATATTTATGTACAAATGTATATTCGCCTTGATATAGCCAGATTTCCTTACATAGGGAAACATTTTACTTTAAGCTGCAAAGCAAAGTTTACATAAAGTTTAAAAATTTTTATTTTGTCAGTGGGATCTTTTAGAAAATGTAATGCATGTACATATATGTATGTACATATGTATGTACATATTTCCATAAGAAAACAACAAGAATAAAAAATAAACTAAAATTGACATAAACCAAGGACAAATTCTTGACACTTAAATAAGGATATAGCCTATAGAAATATTGTTTTGCTAACTTTATGTTTACTATTTCATTCAAGGAACATTTTTAATTTTTTTAAATTCAAATATAGGAACGTTTAAAGTAACAAAGCAACAAATATATTTTTTACAGATTTTTAAATCGTTTTTTATTTTCATATTTTTCCATTTTTCTACTGAGTTCATCTTGTTCTCCAACAAATATTTTTAGGAGAGCTTTGGTACGCATTGTTCCCTCCCACTTTGCTTTGTATCCCCACGTATCCCTGTATTCCTGTTTTCCTCCTGTATCCTCCTTTTTGTGTGGACCCTTCTCAGTGGCGCCAAGTGAAAGTGAGCGAGACAGCAAATCCATGCTGAAATTTCATTTGTCCTTTTGTGGCAGCAACCACAAGGATATTTCTGGAAGGAGTGGGTGAGCGGAAAAGAGCCGAAAAATACGGATGACGATGAGGCGCACGCACTTTTTGGCTCAACATTTTCGGGGGTATTTTTTATGTCGGAAAACTCACACACATACGAAATAATACTTTTGTACATACATACATAAATAAACATACAGGGTGTTCCCAATTGCATGTTTCATTAATTTCAGCTATAAGTCCCTAAAAGGAGTGAGAGACTCCGCCCACTGTTCTCAAAAAATATTATGGTGGGATGTGTTTAGCAGGTAAAAGAGTACAGGTAAGAAGAAACATAAATAATGAATAAAGGAAATGCTGGAAAATGGACATGTTGGAAGGAAAAATGAAGAGAAGATATTAAAATGGCGGGGGAACAGAGAAACGTAAATTTTCCTAAAGAAAAACATAAATATCACCAAAAGTCTTGTTTTAAATGAATAAATTCTTTAATTACCAAAGAAATTATTTAATAAAAGATTAAAATATGCATGTAAATTGTACAAATTTAAATAGGTTTTCCTAAAATGCTTTTATTTTTCCTAAATTGTGTAAACCAATCTATTTTCTTCTTTTTTTTGATATTCCCTGCTTGCCAAGTGACCAAACTGACTCCCTCAAAAAGTGACCAAGTTTGATAAGCTAACCAATACACATGTAAATAATGCAATATTTGCTAACACGCTGACCTTCAACATTGAATTAAAGGAAGGAGTGAGAGAGATTGGAGTGAGCTGAAGAGGGGCAAAGAAACAGACCCAGGCAGCGAAAAAAAAAACAGACGAAAAGGAAGTGGCGGACTGACGGAGAGCTAAAAATATGCAGCCATGCACCACACACACACACGCACACAGCCAAAGAAGCCGCCGAACCACTAATACTAACACAAATCGTGCGATTTTATAACATGAAATTGAAATTTGCTGCATGAAAACGAAATTTGCAACATGCCGAAAATGAAACGCAGCCGCTGCACGGCTTCTCTGCCGACGTCGACGTTCGAGTTGGAGTTGCAACGAAGATGCTCTTCCTCTCTTCACCAAATTTGGGTTGGGAGGGAGCGGGAGCTGCGCGCGCATTAGAATCGCTTGCAACAGCGACGTCGCCGTCGGCAGCGCTGCCCGTGCTTCGGTTTTCAAGTGCAAGGTGCTTACCACCTCGTCCTCTCCCCCTCCACTTTCGAGTTTTTCAAGTTCCAAGGGCAACTGCAGCGGCAGCGCAGCAGCTGCGCTTGGAAGGCGTCGGCAGAGGAGCGGCAGAAGAGCAGGTTCTGGAACTTCTCTCCACTTCTCTCCCGGTGTCTGTCTCTCTCTCTATTCTGCAGACCTTGAAAGCAGCATTCGCACACAATTGCAGTCCTTTACACTTATTCTTCCAGCAACTCCTACACATGAAAAATAAGGAATAATGTACATAATGTACAATTAGATGTTGAAATGTATAAAAATTATTCCTTTCTGTGACTGTGACTTTAATTTAAAACCTTCAAACAGCTTTATCGGCGTGTTTTCTAATATCTGAAAAATACAGAATATGACTTGTATGGATAGAAGTGTAAAACAGGCTTTCGTCTTCTACTCTGACTTCATCAAACTTTTAACAATTCTCTTGCACTGCCCACTTTTTGACATTTCGCCCACTTTATCCTGTTCTTCCGGTTTTTGTTTTGCCCGCTTTCCTGTTTTGGAACCGCAATCCTGCCCCGCAAAAGTCCATCTTCCTATCGGCCGTATTCCTCTTCCTTTTCGATCCCCCATTCCACTGGAGATTCGCTTATGTAACGCCTGGAAACGTGTTTGCAGCTTGGGGCTTTGTGACAGCATTCTATGTATCGAAATTGAATGAAATTTCTCTTCGTTTTGGATTTTCTTTTACAAAAGGCATAGCAAAATATCGAATGGTGAGAGTTGTTTTCACAAGGGGAAAATGCGGACAAAGTTTTAACATATTTTTATGGAACTCCTTTGGGGGCCCTTTGGTCCTCACCTTATTCCACATCTTTTTTTTATTCAAGTTAGGGTAAGATATTTGTTTTGTTTTGTTTTAACAGAATATAATTTATATGAAGAGCTTTATTTGTAGTATACATTTGGGCATTTATTTTTCCCTTTCGCTTTGATATGAAATTAAATGTTTCTGACACTTCCACAACGCTTTTTAGTTAAATTAAAAGAGTATAAATACCTAAAATAAAACGAAAATAATTCTCAATAAATTCATGTTTTTTAACAGATCTAAAATTATTTGAAATATTGCAACTCTTTTTTGAATCCCTGAATGCAGGGTAAGAAATAATTTAATTTACATTTGATAAGGTTATTTTATATTATTTTAGTAAAATCCTTCATAAAATATATGTACTATTCTTTATCAACATATTCCATTCAATTGATTTTCCCATCTAACCATTTTGTTTTGCACTCCCTTTTTGGCATTGGCAGGAACAAATGAGTCATTTGTTTTCCTTTTTTCGCAACTGTTGTCCTGTTGTCCTGCCGTTCTTCTTCCCTCTTTCCTCTCTCTTGCACTCTCCCCGTTTCAACTTTGCCATTATCTATGCCAACGTTTTCCTGTTGGCCCAAACTCCTGTGCCTCGCCTGTGTGTGTGTGTTTTTTGCAAACTCCAACAAAACACGTGGTATCAAATGCTGGCCGAAAAGCCGTGGGCCATAAATAAACCTCAATCCTGGAAACCCTGGAAACTTCGACTCCCAACTCCAACACTCCTCCTGCCCACTCTCCCAAAACAGGCAACAACAAAAGGCACCAGCTTCGCTTGAGTGGAAGCGAGCGAGGAATACAAGTCAAACTCCCATCGCACTCACTCTCACTTCTTTGGGTGCCATGGGGCCCCCACTGCCCAAGCTCTCACCCACTCCCCAAGTTATCTCCCACTCCTTTCGCTCTCGTTCGCTCTCAGCGCAGCCGCCGTGCAAAAACACCACCAAAGGCAATCGGCAACTCCGCCTTGTCTGCTCCTCTCCTCAATCCCACTCTCTTTTCCTTTACCCCTCTCGCTTGCTCCTCTTGCAAACATTTTTGCGCGTGTCGCTCTCTCGGCTCGCAAACTCCAAAAGGAGCGCGGGAGAGTGAGATGGAGAGCAACAGAGAACTTTCCATGTTCTTGATCGTGAATTTTCTATGCTACTGGGCCTTGAAACCTTGAAAAATTGTTGTGGTGGAGCAAAAGGGATGGGGAGTTGGCTGGCAATGGTGATGTGAAAAAGGGGGAGAGTGGGAGCGAGACGGGGGGAGTTTGGCGCAGCATTTGCCGCATTACGTCAGTGCGTCAAAAGGAAACTGCTGTCTCTGCTCCACTCTTTCCTCTTGTTCTCGCTCCTTTGGAGCTGGGAGTTTGTATGTGTGTGTGTTTGTGTGTGGAGAACTTCGCTGTACACTCGCGGCGCAAAAAATAGTTTCGTTAAAGTTTATGCGAAACTAGTTAACAACTAGTATACGCTACTGTTTTATTATTTATTTATAATATTTTTAAATCATATTAATTTTACCAAAATATTTATTATATATATTCATATTATTCTTTACTTAAATACTCCTTTTATGATCACCACTGTAGGTGTATGGCTATTCATGATTGTGTGGGTGTGCATATATTTGCACATGGAACATTTTTCCATTTTCCTAGGCCGGTTTTTTTGCATTATTTTCCGCCTCTTGGGTTTCCTTTTCATCGCATTCATCTGGCTTCGGTCGGAACTCTCCAGCTCCCTTCTGCCTATCTCTCCACCCAATTTTCTTTTCTATGTTCTGTGGAGTTTTTCCAGAAGTTTTGTGAACATTCTCTTCCTTAGCCGAGGTCGCGTTTCTGTGTGTGAGTGTGTTTGTTTGGTGTGAGGGGAGTGATAGAAGGCGGAGATGGAGAAAGATATGGAAAAGAGTAAAAGTGGGAGGCATAAGGTGTTCCATGTTGAGACTCTACACTCCACTTCCACTCTCTTTTCGTCTCCCCTGCTATCACTCTCTTCGTAGAAACTTTTTGTTGGGATCTTTCGGTTTATCGGCTTGTTAGTACACTTGGAGAAAGCTAAGAAGCTGTAATTTGTATAGATTTTATTTAAAAATAGTTTAAACAAAAATGTTTAACACAAAGTAAAATAAATATTTATATGTCTAAAAATGCAATAAAGGGTTATTATTTTTTGTCATCCAGATAAAATTTTTTTGGTGCATGTTCCTCGTATTGTGAATCTGTTTATTTTTACTGCGCACTTTGTTAGCCGATTTTGTTGCGTAGATTTCCTCTTTGTAACAGCCACACACATATTTTATGTCCATATTTATGCTCATATTTATGTTCGTATTTATTTTTGTGGTCGTCCGAGTGACTCATAAAAGTTCTTTGGGAGGCGGAAACTACGTTATGGATGGGGTAGCTTTTATGCTTAGCCAAAGGTTTTTCCAAAGATTTTTACACGCCTTAATAAAGTTGGAAATGGAAAACATAGACATTAAATCGGAAAAAAAGCTGTGCTCAGGAGAAAAAGTAAATAAGTAACTACCATAGCAGCGTCAGGAATTTGCTTTAATCCTTTTTTATGCTCTAATGTTTTTAAAATGGTTATTTTTTGCCATATTTGTATAAAGTATTTAATCATAATTTAATACAAATTAGCTAGGTTTTGGTTTTGATTGCATAAAAACCAAAGATACTTTTATATCTGTATCTGTACTTCAAAAGTTTTCTCATTCATTTCTAAAGTTTTCATAGTCCACACGAATTTTTCCAATTTTCTTGTACAAAAGAAAAATCATAATATTAACTCCATCACCTCTGTCACCGTTATTAACTACCCCCTTCTTTCATTGCAATATTTATAGAAATTTGTTCTGTGCCACGTCATTCGCTTGGCTGCTTTTCCTTTGTTTTTCCGTTTTTCGTTTTTTAAATTTTTTTTTGCCGCTTTTTGCGAATGAAAATGAAAGTTCTGGCAAATACAAATACACACTGGAGCAACCCCCAAAACACACACACACAAGTGTACATGACACAGACACGGAAACATGGCATGTGCTTGTATACAGAAAGAGCTCCACAAAATATTGGAGCTCCTCCCATCAGGAAATTACCACTCCTCCGCCTCTGCTTAAAATTTCATTTATTTTTATTTTTGGTCATTTATTATGGCAATTTTAAATTTTGCGCTAGGGCCCCAGCATTTGCTTCTTTCTTCTCTGGTGTGTGCGTGTGTGCAGTCTGCGACATGAATATCAGGCCAGCTGGCGTCACAGCGGTTTAGCAGGTTAATTACATGAGACCAGACCACACCTCCCGAACTCCCTCATTTCCCACACCGACTTGCAACAAGTCTGGATGGGTAAATGGAGGTTTTGAGACTTGTAGATTCTCACTATTTTAGATTTTCAAGATTTTATTTCAAAAAAATTAGCATCAATAGAAGGATTCATTTGAAGATGAAGCTGAAAATTTATAAATTTTAATTCATTATTGTGTTTTGATATATATCGATTATTTATAGTAATAAGAAATCGATAAATATAGAAATTTAATAAACTTAAGTTACAATTTATCTAAAAAAAACGCTACAACTTAGATTCCTTATTTAATAGATTTCTTAAATTATTCAAAGATTATTTTTAACAAAAATACCCTAAAATAATTTACGATAAATTCGATATTTATATCAATATCAACTTTAATTTCCATCAACTACGGGGTATAAAATAGGCATTGTGACTTCACTTGACTTCGTTTTGGCAACTCGCTCTCTCTCTCAAGCCCAGTTCCATTGTCATGCAATTTCATTTGTGGCAAAAAAGCGATGCATAAGGTATATTAAAAAAAAATCGGGCAGTTGGACCTTTGTTGCACTTTCCACAAAAATCGCGTCATGCGATTTTTTTTTGTTGTTGTCATTCGCCTGCGGATCGTTACATCCGCTCTCGTGGGGGGAAAATTGTGACAATTGGAATCGGAATTGGATTAATGCGCCTCGCTTGGTCAAAAGTTTCACCAACAAACTCCCCACATCCCCCCTTAAACTCCACCCCCTGATAAAGTTTTTGCATGTCTGTTGAACCCTTCTGGGTGCAATTAGACCATGACCATCATCGATGCACGGAAAAAAGAGGGGAATAATTACAAAAAATATTGTAATAAAAATCCTGACTCTTGAAATCTTTTAAATTAATTTAAAAGGGTGGTTTCTTATGGTTTGATAAATATTAAAGATTATGGTTAGGTTGAAAATCTTAATCTAATGCTAGGAAGCTTGATAAGTTTGTATAATATAACAATAAAAACATTAAAAAAAATATTATTTTAACAACTAAAATTTTTAGATTTAAATAAACGTTAAAAGAATCTTTATCTTAATTTTTTGGTAAAAAATATATATATTTTTAATAAAAATTTGTTATGCATATTTTTTCCTAGTTTTCTTTAACGTGTCTTTAAATTATTTAAAGCAGACTTTCCCACAGGATTCCAATTACCCCTTTTATTTTTTTTTAGTTCTGACTTTGGAATTGCCTCAATTGTGGACTTACGTAATTTGTGGTGCTCCCCGCAACATGTCAAAGAAAAGAATCATATAAATCAACACATCCGCTCAAGTTCCAGGAACCGCCCATTTCAGAAGGCCCCGTCTATTTCATTATAAAATGAAAACCAAATTGTTGCTATTCAGTTTGTAGGAGAGACTCTTTCCCCATGGGGGAACCGAAACCGAAACCGAAGACTGTCAGCGTGCGTAACTACGCATTGGATCGGAGTGGATTGGAGTGGTTCTGGGATGTGGGATGCGAGTGGAGGAGCCCCAAATGGCAGGCAGGCAAAAATTTTCGGGGGTATAAATCAAATTCACATGCTAAATGGTAACGGTCATTGGTTTCTAAGAATAGGGAATACTCTTTAAATAATAGAAATTAAATAATATTTGTAATATTAAAATTAATTTAAAAAAAGTCTATAAAGATAGACATAAGTATTATAAGGAAAGAAGACAAGAAAGACAAGTTTCCTTTTATTTATATTTTAACTTGTGATTAGTTTAAACTTCTTATATTTTTTAAAATTTATATAAATATTTTTCTTAGTTAAATATAGCTCAAAAAGTGTATTAAACACTTCTAATTAAATACAGAAATTCCTTTTTGGTCTTATTATATCTTTGAGCCTACGATCCGGTAGATCGAAGTATGTGAAAAATATGCCTCCCTTGGGAAGCCCTTGAAAAACATCTGCTTAATCAAAAGCTAGAAGATCCAAACAAAACCGAAAGATACAAAAAAAAAAGCTTAAAAAGCGGAGACATTGTGGTAAATTAACAAAATTAAAATGGACCGAGCTCAAGATCTCAGCGAACTTCGCTACGCACATATTGGAAATCTTTTTTCGGTGCGTTTGGTACCGTTTTTTTTCTCTCGTTTTTTTCTTTTTTTTTTATGAATCTATTAATTTTCTACGACCATAGATTTCGTGCGCCTAAAGCAATCAAAGTGCCGCCTATAAAATAGGGGAGCGGGAACCAAAAATTTGCGTGTGCCCCCAAAAATTTGTGACTGTTCAGATGTTTAGAGGGAAAGACGGGTCAAGGCTTGACATCTACAAAAAAAACTAAGCGAGTCATCGAAGTTTTCTTGGAACTTAAAACATTTTATTGGCAAAACTGAAATAGGAAAGCAGTAAAAATAATCTAGATTTTATAATGATTTTATTTTATATTAATTTATATTTCTTTTTGTATATCTGAAGGATTTTCTTTATAGTTTCTTGTTTAGAAACATGAAATTTCCATATTATTAATTAAAATTAGTAATAAATAAGAAAACTTCTTCTTTTAAGAGTTTAAAATAAATATGAATAAAACTTAAATTGATTTCTAGACTCTCTCTCTTAAAAACATTAATTCATTACTAAACTGTAATATTTGCATAGTATTTCCATCTTTTCATCAGTTATATAATTAATTTCACAATTATTAATTTATTTTTTTCAACCTTTTAGCTTCCTAGAGTCGCCAAGTCAATTTACAACTTTTTGGTTGCCAACTCATTGAATTTTTCCAAGGAAAATGCTGAATTCATTAGCTGGGCTTGTGCGAAAAATGCATTTATAGCTTGTAAATATATTGTATATGTTTGTATGTACTTGCAGCACCCAAAACGCTGCAACGAATCAAGTGGAAAAGGTGGAAATTGGCTAACGAGGCAGCGACGAACAGCGGCGGGTTGAATGGCCCACAATCTGTTGGCCGGGTTGAGTAAATGAGTGTTGGGTGTTGGGCTAGGTGGGGGCCTCAATTGGCCCAGAGCAAACAATGGCCACTTCGTTAGCCGCTTATCAATGGCAAAACATAACTGGGAAAGAGGGAAAAGAGTTGCAGAACATGAGGAGTTCTATACCGAAAGCCAGCTGCAACAACAAATTATCTTCTGACAAATTGTTTGGTGTCAAAGCCTGGGGAATTGATGGGCCGATGGATGGACATGGGTTTCTACACAGATAGAAAATATTATAGATAAGAAAAATATAATTAAATTTTAATATTAAAGAAAATAAAGTAAAGAAATTAGTAAAATTCATTCAAGAGTTAAAGTTATGGATTTACATTTTATAATGATTTATTTTTAGTAAGTTCTTTAATATTTAGCTTTGTTTTTGACAGCTTTTTTCTTAGTGCACTTATGGGGCGCAACAGGGCGTGGCCCTCGATGGCTAATCAGTTGGCAAACCAACCCGTCCGGCTATTAGCTAATAATAGGAGAGTCACAAGGAGGCGAGCAACACATTTCACCCGGCCGGTCGAGGTGTTTAAACTTTTTCATGGCCAAACCCATGGCGAATGCAATTGCAGTTTGCAGTTGCAACAATTGCAAAAAGAAAAAAATACAAAACTCTAGAGGCCTTACATAGACGAACCCGGCTAACAAAGTAAGCGATAAGCCAAAAGAGAATGCTGGCCCAAACAAAAGGCATGAAAAGTGAAACAAATGGCAGTGTCAACGTTGCCAATTGAGTCGTTTGGCCAACCGAACACACTCCTCACACACACATACCACACTCCTCCTCTAGGACCCATCTCCACCCGCAGCCTTGGACTTGACGATGGGCTTTGTCGCCGCCGTCTAGGTTTCAAGGCCCGGCACCAGCAATCCCTTGCGGATTTGCTTTGCCCTTTGCGCCGCACTCCTTGACTCCCAAGTCATATGCAAATGCCTTGCAGCGAAGAGACTGAGGGCCTAGGCAACAACATCTCCAGCACCAGCAGAAGTATCAGAAACAGCACCACCAATACCACCACCACCACCACCACCCAAGCCGGGCACTCAGACAACCGAACACACTCATAGGCCACAGCCCACACGACTCCCCACAACAAAAGGCCGACAGTGAAGCCACTTTTTAAAGGACACATTCTGCGAAGAATATAAAAAAGATCACGATGAACAAACATTTTCATAAAAAAAAACAAAACTTACTTTTCGTCAATACAATATGAACACATAGCTTTTAAAATAAAATTTAGAACTTCATATGAACATAAAGTTTAAAGACGGAACCAGTTGAGAATTATAGGGTGCAAGCTATGCTTTATGGTTTTAAATAATTTATTTAAAGCCATTTGTTTTTATTTGTTTTTAATACAATTATTAATATTCAAAAATATAAAAAATATAACACCATTATTTTTATTTTTTTAGAGAAGATTAGAAAAGTTAACACTTAAAAATTATATGACTTGATTTTTGTATTTTTAAATTCATAAAAGTTGGTTTCTATTTAAATTTTAGAAATTTTATTTCTTTGTTTAAGGGCGATTTTTCTTAAATATTTTCTTAAATTATTTTTAATGAAGAGTTAACTTTATACTATAATTTCTTTTCGGGAAGACTTTTCTTTTCAAGATTCAAGCTTGACGTTAGGTTTTCAACCCTGTTTTAATATATTCTTCACAGTCCAATCTTTATCTTGATAATTTCTTTAAAATTAAAAATTGTTTCTTAGCGAGTGCCCACTGTACCTCAAGTATGCATGGGTCTTTGGCTGTGCGGATTCTAAAGTTAACCGCATGACGAATCACTTCGCATAAATTGAAACGCTACGTTGCATGCACCGCGTCTGGTTAGAGAAAAGAGGCCCGAAAGGGGGGGGGCTTGCCAGAGGGGCCGTATAGAAAGGGACAGCCAGAACCAGGCAAGGAGCTGGGGGAGGTGAAGGTGCCTCTGGGGAGATTTGTAGCTGTTGCGGCTCCTTCGGCGAAATGTGCGTCGCCGTCGCCTCATAATTCTTCAAATGCGTGTGGTGGGTCTCAGGGGGCTGGCAAGAGGGTTGTAGGGGGCAAGGGCAACAGGGTGGTACACAATAAGAAATTTTCTAAAACAATTCAATTATATTTTACTAAAATAAATTTAGAAAGGAAGAGATTTTTTCTCAAATAATATTGGGAATAAGTGTGAATTAAGGTGTAGTTTTCCAATTGTTATTTTAAATTAAACAAATATTTTTTTAATGTTTTAGGAACTATTTTTCTCTTTTAAACAATTATTTTTCTTCAGTGCAAAAAGGGAGTTCAAAAGAGGGGGACCAATGCACAAAACTGACGCGTTGATGAAAGCCCCCATGTCTCCGTCTCTGTCTCGGTGGCTGTCGGCATAGGCCATCGTCGTTGCAGTCGCAGCTCGTTAAATCGAGCGGCAGACCCCCTCTGCACCCCCTGTGGCACCACGCCCATGGGGCTTAACCCGCAACTGCTAACAATTTATTTGCGTGCATGCTAATTACGCATACATTCACTCTCTGGCTGTGAGTGTGTATACATATGTGTGCGTTTACTTATCAAGATTACTATGATAATTCGTTCTCGACTTTTCCCTTGTGCAAAAAAAAAAATAAAAAATAAAAGAGTTGCAGGTCTTAACCCTAGAAAGGGGTAAAGCTTTCATGAATGAATTGTTGTCCAAGAGGTTCCTTTTGTCAAGGAACTGAGAGATGTTAATCGATGAAAAGCGTTATATTTGCAAGAAGGAGTTTAAGATTTTTTTTTTTAAATAAATAAAAAAAAAAAAAAACAATTAAAAACAAAAATAAGTATTAATTTTATTAGAATTTTAGAGCTGAAAATGTTTTAAATCAAAATTCAAAGTTAAATAAAAACCAGAATATAGCCTTCTTTTATTATCAGATTTAAATTATTTTAATAATTTAAATTCAAGTTCTTTACACCCTTTATTTAATTTGTTTTCCATTTACCATTGTAAAGTATTTGCATTTCAAAAATACTCTGAATGTCACTTAAAATTCTTTATTTCCCTCTCCTGTTCATTTCTTGTTAAAATTATTTAAATCATCTCAATTTCACGTACCTCTCGGCTGCTGCATTTTCTGTCATCTGCTGCTACCTTTTCGAAGGTAAATGTATAATTATTTCTGTCTCTTGCGGTTTTGTCTTTTACCTGGATTTCTGCACTTCTGTTTCCCTGCTTTTGCGGATTTTACCTTCACACCGTTTTGTCATCGAGTGGAGTGCTCTTGAAATGCGCCAGCAATTGCAGTGGCAAGGAAAGTTGGATGATAATTTGCAACTCGTTAAAGTATTACTCACATCACTCCCCCTATTTTTTTGAGTTTCTCTTACATTTTCCTCATTTCTCCCTATTTTCCTTTTTCTCCCTATTTTCTCACTGATTATTTAAACTTTTCTCTTAGTTGCTGAAGCACGCACTGGCCATAAAAAGGGTTTACCTTCCCAGTTGCAACAGTCGCAGTCACAGACGAGTAGTTCATAAATCCATACTTTAATTGGATTAAAAATTGCTCGACTGGGTTCGGTTTTGGTGCACTGAAAAGAATGTGAGTGGGTTTAAAATTAGGATTTAAGAAAACAAAAATATATTTCACCATTAACATTTAAAATTTTTAATTTAAAAATTGCTTGAAACAACTCTTTTAGAACCTCCTGGCTACCATTAAAATTCACTTTTAAAGTCAAAACAAGTTGGGAATTATAGGATACAAGTGGAAATCCGGAAGCGCCTAAAGGTAAGCTTTTTTTTTTTTAAATAAATTAAAAATTGTTTTTGGAATATTAAAAACTTCAAAAAAATCTAAAGTTCTTTGTAATATTTTTACTTCCTCCCTATATTTTCAGTGTATTTTGCGAGCCTTTTGGGAGTGAGAAGTGAAGCTGGCTTGGGTCGTTGTCTCTTTATTGTCATAGAAGCAGCCGACTTGTCTAACAATCTCCACCCGGAGCGGAGTGAGACCCCGACCCAGACCGTGGATTGAGAGACAAGCCCGTCGTCGTCGTCGTCGTTGTCTGGGGCTGGGTACAACTTTATTATCTAACTTGAGCGACATGTCGATACGGATTAGGGTCACACGTATCGCCGAGCAAATGCAAAGCCGACAATTGGGATTACGACGGAGCGTAAGTTGCCGCCGCCGCCCCAGCTGCACCTACCTTAAAAAAAAAAAAACTCTGAAAATGGTTAGAAAATAAAACCCGGGCCTCTATCTGAAATTATCTTCGGTGCATCCGGTGCAGGGTTTTGCATTCATCTTAGGAGCTGCAGCGGTGGAGAAGTGGGGACTCCTTCTGCTCGGTTGTGCTGGCGTGGGCCGAGAACCGACCAAGTGCCATTGTCTGGGCCCTTTTTAATGAACCCTTGAACTTGACACGGCCGCCAGCCGGGGCCATGTTGCATTGTCTGGCCGGACATAAACAATAATTAATGTGCAGCAGTGTCTCGGGGCAAGAGCAGTGCCAAAAGGCCATGACCAAAAATGCAGGCAACCACAGGGATCCGGAGGAGAATCAGACCAAAAACCAGAAACAAGAACATACGAATCACACTAAGAAAATGATTTCAAAATTTATAACACTCTTTATTTTAATTTAAATTAAGAAATTTTATAATATATAATTTTTAAAGGGTTTTCTTTAATTAGAGAAAAGTTTAATATATTTTAAAAGTCTCTCATGAAACTATAGTTCTTGTTTTTATTATATTTATGGTTTTAAAATATTTTTTTTAAATTTATTTGTTAAGCTTACACATATTTTTTTAAGTATGTGTGGCTTCGAAGTTAAAGCCTTTGCAAGGGAACCCTCTGTTTCCCTTTTTCGAGTGGGTCAGTGGTTAGTTGGGGCACCTTTCGATGGGGACTGCTGTTCTTGGTTTCCCAGATCTTTGGCAGTCCTCGGTTCTTCAAACATTAGAGAAATTGCACACTTCAAATTCATGCCCAGAGGGGAAAAGGGAAGAATTGGGAAACAGGAATATCTTCCATCTTGCATCTTTAATTTTGAGTGGTTTGTGTCGTGTCATGGCAGGCGAGGACATAAAATAAAAACATTTGCGCCTGCCAAGAAGGATCAGGTATTTGTTTTTAACCCTAGAAAGATTTCAAGGTGCTTTTAAAAGTCATTTAAAGTTTGAGAATTAAAAAAGACTTTTTTGGTAATTGTTTCGAATATTTTAAAAATATTTAAAGCATTTTCTTAGTAAAATAAAAATAGGTTTTAATTTAAAAATGTTATTTTCTTGTTAATTAGTGGGCTTATTATTTAGATTTATTAATTAAATATTATTTTAGAAAGTACCTGTCTTTTAATAACTTAATTTTCCCTAATTTATAATTTCCTAATTTCCCAACCCATTTATTGAAAGGTTTTCCCTAGGGTTAATAACTTTTCTTGATAGCCAAAAAGTCAGTTCTGCTTTTCATTTTCGTTTGCCATTTGCCTGACTTCGGGCCAAGTGAGATTTGCCAGTTTCTGTGATTTTTTTTTTTTTTTTTTGCAGCAGAGCCATTTTCAAGGCCAGGCTGGAGCAAATGCAATTTCAATTGCGGCCGCGCTCCCACGAAAGGAGATGAAAAGGCCAGAAAAGGCCCGGAAAAAATACAGGGGGTGGCAGGAAGAGGGATATGCGGGCAGGAAGACGTTCTTATTTTTATACTTTAATGCCTCGGCGTATCTGTCGACACCAAGTAAAAGCAACTAGCAGAAAACCAGCAACATTCACATTGCAACTTCGTGCACCGCGTGTAAATATTGCCACAGAGGGGGGCAAGGGGCAGGGTTGGGTTAAGGCAACACCAGGGAAGGGTTAAGGGAACGGGGCAAGACAACGACGACATTTAGTGCTAACAATGTTTGTTCTGGCCAGGCGTCGTGCCAAGGCATCCCGAACTCTGCGGACAAACTGCACAGTGTCTAAGGTTCTATCTATTTGCTGCTGATGATCCTCTAGATTTTTGCACTCACTGAATTAAGTATAAGGATGAAGTTCTAATCAAAGCAAAAATTGTAGTTAAAACAAAACTAATATTAAGATCTATTGAACTAAACTATATACTTTAAAATGTTTATTTACCTATTACTTTTTGGTGATTAAATTATCAAATTTAAAGTATCAAAGTTAACT
>JAEIIJ010011865.1:0-22521 GCA_018904815.1 Drosophila ogumai | reverse complement strand
ATAAAAGCTATATATGTAGAATTTGTAAGGTTTGAAAATCCCTATGAGCATATTTTTATTCGAAAGGTTTAGTGAGTTTGCAGAAATTCCCAATTGTCTTTCTTTACTACCTGATTTTTCCCTTCTAAAACCACAAATGAATTCCCAACTGTACAATGCTAATCAAATGATTTAAATTCTTGGCGAAATTCTCTATGCAAATTAAATAATGCTTACCGACTTGCGCAGACCAATTAAATCCATAGTCGTCGACAGTAGAAAAAAAGAAGCTGGCGTACAAAATTGCTTATTTATTAGTCGAAAAAGAGAGGAAAACCTCTGGAAACGGCATGCTAATGATGTAAACTAACCATTTAACTGTTAAAATGCCAGCAGCAGCTGCTGAAAACCTAGAGAAAAAAGTCTCATCAGTGCGAGGTTCGATGGGGCAATGGGAGAAGGCGAGGGCCGGGGAAGATGAGCTCGAAGACGAAGACGACAAAACTTAGGCGACTTCCTAAGACTAATCAAAGCCGTTACAATGGTCGCAACGGCCGCAAAAAACGCACTCTGGTTTGGTGAAAAAGATGGGGATAGCGGAAGGGAAAGAGATCGACAGTTCCAAGGGAGAGAATCTAGGTTGCAGTGTCTTTAAATACACTTAAAACGTAATAATTATTTCCATACTTATATATTAATATATAAATTATTATTTTATAAATATAATCTTTGTGCTCTAAATTAGATAAAGGTTATATTTATATATGCATTTCGTAACATATGTATATATTTTTACAGTGGATCTTACACCAAACTTACCCACAATTATTGTGTAATAGTTTTCATTAAAATATGTGTTTAGTTTTCATTTCATTTTTATTTTCCGTGTAAAAATGTTCACAGTAATCTTTGCTGCTGCGTCATATGTTGTTGTTATTTTTTTGTTCAAGAAATTACCGTTCCGTGTTGACAAAACACAAGAAGAAACAGGGAACTGACTTAAGGTTCAGCTGGTAGCTCGTAGCTCTCAGCTTGGATCTTGGAGCTTGGAACTGGGAGTTTGGAGCTCAGCTTCTGTGTGATTACAGTACCCGCTCCTAATGATCATCATTAGATAGCCAAGGGTTTTTTTCATACAGCTGCTGCTGCCGATTCTTCAGCCCCTTCTTCCAGCCTCTTCTTAAAACCGACTTGACGTGACGACATGCAATTGCAGAAGCCAGAATTTAAGAAGATGAAGGTGAAAAAGGCAGAAGCAGGTAGAACCACACCAATAATATTTGATAATGCAAAGCGGAAGCTATAAAACTCGAGTGTGCGACGACGACATTTTACGTTAGAACGTCCATTATCCATTACAGCGAGCCCAAAGAGAATTTGCTAATTGCCAGCAATTGAAAATGTAAGAGGAGGAATTACGGTAAGACAAAGGAAGTCCACAAGCTTAAGACCAAAGACGGAAAGAAAGCTTCATTAGGCAGGCCTTAAGTGATCAACGAAGTAGGGAGTACCCTGGACAGCGACGTTATTACTAAAAGTTCATATAATAAAAGGGAACGAGTGCGAGTGCTTATGTGACCCAATTTATGCTTTGCCATATACGCCAGTTTTTTCTTTCACAAAACTCTTCGCAGAACCAATCAAGACAGATCTTTAAAATGGCTTGTGTGATTTTCATTGGTATTTGATTTTGAAATTAAGATGCTAATTTTTGTTCAAACCAAGTTTGGTTATCTTATAGAAAAGAAAGTTAAGAACATTCCAAAGATGGTTGTTTCTAAGAAACGCTTGTAAAGCTAATTAACTTGGCAGCAAAGGAGAAACAATTTATTAAGATAGAAAACGTGTCAATAAAAATTTACCGAAAACAGATATTAATTAAAGGAGTACTAAGACCTAAAAATTTACAAAATTAAATCTTCCATATAATGCCAGAATCCGATCTCAAATGAATTTTCTGGCTGCCCTTTGGTCATCTCTTGACGCCTCACTGCACTCAGTCATAATCTTTAAAAGCAAGGCGTGGCTTAAATCCGATTATCAACGCCAGAAGCCGAGCTTCACCCGTCATCTCAAGGTCGCAGGAGGTATTGGGTATCGAGTATCTGGTATCTAAGTTCGCCTTTCAAGTGCAGCGCTTAGGCCCGGCCCACAGTTAGCGGAGCCGCATTAGCAACATCTGATATGCCGAATACCGCTCCGGCACTTAAGGAGAGAGCCCCCCAGTGAACAGTCTTGGACCGAACAACAAAAGATAGCCCGCACGTAATCTGATATATTGAAAACGGTGAGGCAACCAGCCAGCTGAAAAGGAGTGCTCGTATAAATAAGCGGCGAAAAAACAAGCCAACTGAAACCACTATCATCCGAAGCTGGCCATATGAGGAGAGTCTCTTTCTTTTGTAGCTCACTATCCCGAGAGCATCAGAACAATGCACGCTAAAGAAAAATTGCGTTTAAATTAATTATAAATATTTAATATCTACAAGAAAATAAGGACTCTAGACAACGGCTCTAAATTTTAATATTTTGTCTCATATAATTTCTCTGAAAATCTGAAATACATTATTTTTTTATGTGTTGCTTCTGGGAATCGCTGGAAGTTCCAACCGAGTGCACAAAAAGCGGTCAAGGAGGACAAAAAAAATAATCATACAAGTATGTGACTTTGAGTTAGATATCAAACAGCGCAATATAGAGCTACTAGAAGGTCGTAGAACTTTAAAAAATTAATTCAAAAAATCATAAACTATAATCAAAACTGTTCAAAGAAGTTATTTTTATTCTCTAGCTTCCTTGAATCTCTTTAATAAAAGAAAAAGAAAATTAAAATAAATTAATTTTGAAAAACATAGCTGAAAAGGTAAAGGATTTGTTGGGACTCCTGCTGGCATTGAGTCACGATTGTATTTTCCGCAATAAAAGATGAAGCTATGAATTTTCCTTTTAGCTTCTGTAAGAACCTTTTCCCAAACGCAGTCCCGGCTTACTGGCCAAAAGAATGAGGAATTTTAAAACCCATTTATTCTCTGCTAATTAACCCAAGGCTCCTCACGGAGCAGAGTTGAAGATAAGACATTTTATGGCTTTCTTCGGGGCCTCTTTCCACCTGTGCAACGCGCTCTGCCTCCTCACTCACTCTATCACTGTCGCCCTGCGTTGGTCCAAACTCGGGCCTCGGGTTATTTATCAGAACCGTCAGCAGGCCATAAATTCCGACTTTTGTCACTACCATTTATGGCCTAAAGAGGTAACCAATAAAACATACAAATTCGGCTGGCGCAACGCGTTATATAAGCGCGTTGTCTGCATCGGATCTAACGGTGCTTGGGTCTGGGTTCTTTGGGTTCTCTGTGGGTTTTCTTTGGGCCTCGTCTCTTTTGGGTTCCTTGGCTTGTTTACAAGACACCTTGACAAATGTGCCCGGAAAGAGGAAAACATTCGAGACAGAAAAAACAACACACTGGCCAGAAATTTGCATGGCAACTGAAATGGAAATGGGTGGAGTGGCGGCGAGGGAAACATAACAGCGATCAGGTCCCAGCTCCACTGCAGTTTTATGGTGCATTGTCTTACAGCGCTAGAAAGCAAAATAAAAAAAAGAAAGGAATCACCAATTGTATCAAAAGTCAGAACAAGTTTGCCACAAACTCGGCCCCAGCTCGGTCGTTGGCTTTGGCCTAGAGATGAGAGTGTGTGAGGGAATGATGAACAAAGTTCTTGAATGGAAAAATTTAATAAAAATTTAGTCATAAATTTATTATTTAAAAGAGATATCAACATAGAAATTCCTAGACACTTGTTTATATTGATGGAAGACATTGACAAATAAATTGTACTAGAGTTCCTTCATCATAGTTCCTTATATCATAGTTCTTAATCCAGAAACTTAGCAGTAAATTTCCTTCTAAGATAGGATACTGCCTTACAACTCCCATCTCTAGCTAGAAAGATCTCGGAATTTGCCCCAGGAGTCGCATCATCATTAAGTTGTGGGAAAAGTAATGCGAGTCAAAGGCGCACGTTCCGTCTGCCGCATGATTTATGCATTATAAATATATAAAGTCTGTATTAATCGCAGCCTGTCATGTTGACAATTTTATTATGCCGTTCAGCCCGAATCACGAACCGATCATTTTGGCTCCAATAAGCGAGTACCAATACCAGAACTAGGACGGGGCGGCGGCGACATCAATTTGCCAGCAAGTACTTAAGGGTATTAAGAACTTTCAGTTCAATGCGATTGGCTGTCCCATTGTTTGGCGCATTTTCGGTGTGGGTTCGTTTGCTGATGGTTTCTGGCATTTTGTGAAAGGTGCCAGCTATGGCTGGACGACACAGAAACCTTTCCCAGTTCTTGGGCATTTTTTGTTTACCAGTTTCCCCGATCGTGCAGTTTGTTCTAATTTCATTAGAGTGAAGCAGGAGATGTCCGCAGACGACCCGGCTTGACTTTCACCCAAACCACGCTAAGTTATCGGTTTGGTTTTGCGGGCTGAAGGTTTTGGGTTCTGGACTTTCTTAATTAACAAGCTTAACTATTACTTCATTCAGCTGACCGTAGGAAATTCAATTAAAGTTTATTACTAATGGTGTAAACGAGGCAAGTGAACGTGCCACCCCATTGGGTTTGCGGAAAAAGATGAATCTAGGTGGGGATGAAGGTATGCAGACTTTGTGGATAAGGTAGTGAGCTGAGGGCTAAGGCTTAGACAATGTTGAGATTTTATTTTTTTGTATATATTTTGAGGTATTTTTTAACAAAAGTTAATGAAATAAAGATAAAATGTCTATAAATGTTTGTAGCCTAAATGAAGCTTCATATTGTCTTCAATTTAACTACATAAAATTCTATGTTTAAATTATATTTTGTAAATCTTTTTTTTTGTATTAAAGTTATATTCCCAACTTTAGCCATCACTAGTTCCATAATCGATCCTAAAACCCTTTTTTGTGTGACATCAGGACCTGCATATAAAATCCCAGTTTCCAGGAATCTTTAATTTACATGACATCTCCACCTCTCACTGCCACGCCAAGAACATGGTCGTGTGCAGGAGCTGGCACCAAGAGCATTTGGTCTTCGCTCCGCGACAAAGCGACACTGACACCTCTTCCCATGCCCAATCCCGTTTCCCCATTTCCACTCCCAATCCGAATCCCATTCCCATTCGAGGCTTGTTCTGCCTTTTCATTTAACAACTTCCGCTTGGCAAAAGCGAGCAAAACACGGAGCCGGGCTGCCTGCGATCTGTGCAATCGCTGATGATGAGGTGCATAAACGACGCCCATTTATTGAGCCCTCGCGGCATTAATAACTCCGGACGAGAAGCGTGGATCAAGTGGCAACGAGGAGATGGGAGTGAAGGGGTAGGAGCTGCCTCTAGATCGTTGATCGCATGCCCGGAATGGGGTAAGGCCGGCGGAGAAGGGAACTGGCGGCTCACGGGGCTAGGTCGAACATGTTTGACGTCCACTAAATGACAGGCATTTGTCTGCAGCCCAAGAGAGAGAGGTTGATGCTTGCACTGGGGGAAAAATAAATATTACTTAGATTTCTGAACAAAATAATAAATAAATACATGTGATAGAATATTTTGTATACGAAAATATGTTTTAGCTACATAAAGAAGTGATTAATTACCAATCCATACTAGTACTTTAATTTTTTCAAGTTTTTTTTTCAAAGAGGTAAGAAGTTTCTTTTAACTTTTTTGTTTACACTTAATTAAAGGACAATTTTGAATATTTATATTAAATTAACCACCAGATTAATTAAATAGTTCGTTCTTCCTTTAAATAGGCATAAGTGTTTATACATATATACTGACCCTTACAGCTTTACAGAACTATATTTAATATTTACATTTTAAGCGAGTTCAAATAGTTCTTTAATCAGTCTTTTCACTCTTTTTATATGCATTGTAAACATAACTTAAATGCTTAAGTTAGCTCTTGAATATTATTTTCGGTGTACTGCCACTAGAAGCAGTCACATCAATAGAGTTGGACATGAAAATTGTTCAAACTTCTTCGCTGTTCTGTGCTTTTCTTCTGGTACTTGCTGTGTGTTCGCAGCATATTTAATGAGCCACACATGCTGATGGCTCTGACAGTCTGTAAGTCAGGTTTTTTTCTTCACTTTTCAGTTTTCAGTCTCTTGTTTTTGTGGCAGAGGAGTAGTTTGGCATGTGCTTTATGTTGGAATTATTTCAATGGCTCCGAGTATTGCCAAATTTATTTTCTTGTTGCGAAGCTCAAGTTGAAGCGTGTTGGCATTTCTTCAATTAAGATGACACAAATTTCACTCTATGATGGTAGCCGTGAATACGAGTTTATATGCAAAAAGATATGGTTATTAAAAGCATTACAAATGGTTATAAGAAAGTCAAGACAATAAGAATAACACTGGAGTGCAAGAGAAAAGAAGAAAATAAAGTAATTTACGAATTAATGTTTCCTGTTGTTTGGCATTTTTAGTGCTTGAATTTTTACATAACAGACAAATGATATAAATAAGTATGAGAATTATTCCCTCACTAGCACTAGACATTTTAATGAAATAGGAAAATATTAGTTTATTATTAAGACATGGAAAAAGAATCTAGATAGATATTTAATATGCTTTTCTGTGGTATAATTTTCTTTACCTTACTTAGCTTTCATATCAAATATATACTCATTAATAAACAGTAACTTAAATTTTTTTATATAAATTCCGCAAATTTATTTCTAAAAGGAATCAGACCTCTCTTTATGCTCAATAGTGTTAGTCATGCTCACGTTTCAATCCTCAATGATCGCTTATTGACTCGCACTGACTTCGATTTCTATTCGTGTTCCGTGTTCTAAGACAATTTGCAAAAGTGAAAATAGGCCCAGATCTCGATCTCAATCTCGGGGCTCTCTTTCTCTTTCAATCCGAACTGCTCTGTTTGGAGCTCGGCTATAGCTGCCGCCCATTGTTATTAGATTTTCTTTCAGCTGCCTGAGCGATATTTACATAATCTTAAGTGCTAGTTGTGCCTGCACCGATCGGTGCCCGGTGAAAGTTGTTACAAATTATAAGTTAGAATGCGTCCAAAAAATATGCCCAGTAGTCACAGAGCGAAGACAGAAGACAAAGGCCGAAGCCTGCCGCAAAATCTTGCACTCGCCTTTCACAAATCAACGTCCAAATACGGAGGGAGTGCTTCCCCTGGAAAGAGCCAGATAAATAAATCTGTCAGTGGGGCGTTGCTACTGTGTCAAATAGTCGGACGGGCCAGCAGAGTGTTTCTATCGGATACGAATGCTCCATACCCAATACCGAATCCCCAATACCCGAAACCCAATTTTATTGTGGCCAAATCGATGTCACGGCTACAGTTCGACTTTGGAGCTCAAATAGAATTTATTGTCCGTCAAGTGGCTTTGTGCCGATTCGGGACAGTCGAACTAGTTAGTTGGGTTGATTTCTTCAGATAAACATGTGGGTCTTTGATTTTACTGAATGAAGCTGTAAAATAAAACTAAAAAAGTTGAGAAATTTGAGCTTAGATGGTTTATAATTAAAATGGGTTTTAACTTATTCAAATTTAAAATTAAAATCAATGAATTTTATTATATAAAAGTATATAAACACACTAAATTGTACACCATTTACTAAAATCCTAATTTATAAATATATTTAACTGAAGAGAGTAAACGTTTTTTTGATGTTAATTCTTAGATAATAGATGGGTTGTAGATTAATTTCAAATGGTTCGTTTTTATTTAATTTACCTTTTTAATGATAAATAAAACTCTGATTGCTCAAACCTCCAATGGAGAAACTTTAAAAATCTGATTACCAGGTCATAGATCACTTTTAGTTTTGCCATTTACAGTTCTTTCTTTTTTTGTAAACACATTCTTGCGGATTCGTCTAAAACCGAAGCTATTGTCCAAACTCTTCCTCCAACTGGGTTAATGAAACCGAAACCCTAAAAACTTTTAATTTCTTTGAGACCCAATCTAGGTTGATGAGATCAAGCCAAGTGATTCTGCGTGGCGATTAACTAATCGAGCAATTCGCAACTTTTAATCTCAACACTTTCGCTCCAGTCCCCGGGGGCAGTTTGCCACAAATGACTTGATTAATTTCGCGCAGTGTATGGCAAAGCCAAACAAAAAATTAGAAGTATAAATAAAGTTGTCTGGGCGTAATTGCTTGGCCCCATTATGTAGAGTTCTTGTGTTGGCTCTGCTCTTGGACACCTGAGTGGCATTTGCTCCCACAGCCTCGCTTTCTTTCGGGCCACGGTTTGCTTTGGTTTTGTCTCTGCCATTGTAATTACAGTAATTTATTTATGAGTCCACCGGGCTTACACACGTTCTGGATCTGGAGAAAGATACTATATCTACACTCGCATTCTCGAGTGCGTGGCCAGCAGCCGGAGTTCCTCTGGCGAAAATTATGGCATTATATATGCTTATTCTGGCCCCAACGGCCCAGATGCAAATCGCTTTCCGGAAAATCCATAATTAAGCCGTGGATTTTTCACCAACAACAACTGCAATCTCTGTCCCTCTAATGCCAGGGCTGTTCTAAGCCTGCATTTTCCTGGCCAAGTACACGAGGCTGGCATGCAAATGAGCGTCGAGGGGCTTTCAATTAAAAGCACTGCCAGCGAACCAAACCACAACGACATTTAAAGTCAACTGCAGCTGATTTATTGTGTGAAACCGAAATTCGGTCTTCGGTTTAATTTTGTGACTTCTGCTTTTTTCGTGTCGCGTGAAAGTTTCTCCAGCATAGATCTTCTGCGGCTCTTGACATTCAGATAATGACTTGATTAAAAGTTGTCATGAGAACCAACTGCGACCAAATTGTGCAAGGCCAGAAGAGGCAACAGCCCGGCCAGACCCGTCCATCCCAGTATGCAAAAGAGAGCTCCAATTAAGCGAAGAAGCTCGGGGCAATCAGGCTTGACTTTGGGGTCTTCGGGCTATGTAATAGCTACAGCAAGTACATTATTACATATTTTAAGTTGATAGTTGAACATGAAGTTTTTAATTAAAGATTTATGTAGACGATTTAATTTTAATTGGGAGACATTATTTCTTAAGTTTCTACATACTTTATTGATTTTATTCTTTTAGTTATAAAATTTAATAAGTGGATAATAGTAAAGATTTGTTATTAATTATAATTGTTTTATATTTTATATTTAAATATTAATTAAATTGCTTTAACGAAAATAATCAAATTATTATAGACTTTTGTGGTGTTCTTTATTATTATTTATATATTAATGTTAGATGGCATTAAAAATAAACTCTCTATAATATTTACAGAGTATTATTATTCTTCAATTTTTTTTTTTTTGTCAAACTTTTATTTTTTCTAGCAAAAGACTCTTAGTTTTCTTCCATGTTAATTTCCTCTCCACTAAGTTTCTCAGTTATTAAAAATTCTCTAATGCTTTCCTGCATTTTTAATTAAATTTTCATTTTAAGGAGAGTATCTCAACTTGTATTTTCTTAGAACCAGAATATTTTCCAGTTTTTTTCACTCAAGAGTTTGCTTTTACATTTGCATGCCAGTAAGTTTTCGCTGCTAATCACGTTCTTAATGAAAGTGGCTGCAGTGGCCAGCTCAGAGTTGTCCGGAGTTGGCCAACAATGTTGTTTGTTGTCAGTTGTTAGTTGGTTGTGGTTAGTTGGCTCTGGCCCGTTGGACCGGGGACGATTCTTGGCCAGAATGTGTCTTGCAGACTCGGCGGTTTCTTCGCTGGCAATGACCGCCATTCGCCTGGCTCTTTATTTGATTTTCATGTTTGTTTGGCTGTTTTCCAGTGGTTGCGTTTTGCGTTTGCGTGCTACTCGCGTCTGGCTCTGTGGATTGTTTTTGTTTTTCGAGGAGTGCGAAGTGGATTCTTGGAGGCAAAACATTTCCCCGGCCAGACCAGTTCTCTCCTCAGATTTTGATTAATATTATTTATGACTAGCTGGGTGTCGCTGAGCTGGTCTATCGGCTCTCCATTTGTGTATTTATTGATGGATTTTGACAGCACTTGCGTTTGGCCCATTTCCGTGTGAGAATTGATGCCAAGCACTCGAAAATACTACTATAATGTTGATAAACAAAGGCCGTAAAGTTGTGTAAAATTATTAGGGGGAATCAAGAGAAAAGATTACGAAAATACGTATAGATTTGTTTATTGTTCTCAGGTATTCGTGTAATTACATTTGAAAGGGGATTAGCTTGAAAATGAAAGCGTAAGGTTTTTTAATTCACAGTTATTTATGATCTCACTTTTTAGGTAGTTTTTGGTTTCTTATCTCTTAATCTTCTATAATTTCCATTAAGTTAATCCATTTAAAAGACTGATTAATGAAGTGGATTACTTTTCTCAAAGTGGTTCTTTTAATCAGTCGAATTAAATGAAAATTAGGTGAATAGTAACATATCTGAGGTTTATTAATACTTTTGTATGTTTATTATTATCCATATTAAACAAATTTTTTTTCGAATATTAATAGTAATTGGTAGAATTTCTTTTAAAAGTGGCTTTATGTACTTAAAAAAAGGTAAACAAAATAATTAACAAAAAAATTATTGAAATTTTACTACAAAAGTGAAATCAAAATCAAATTTTATTTATTAACGAAGTTAATTTTATTATTTTAAAAGATATATTTTTTACATAAAATAAAATGTATTCTTAAATTAAAATTAAATTAAATTACAAATAATTTACCTTTTAAATTAAATCGTTTAAACTCTGTTTTGGCTTACTGGTAATTTACACAAAAATTGTGTCAATAGAGGCTTATTTCTGCGAGACTTGTGTACTTTTTTCTTTCTTTTTCTTTGGCAATCTTTTACGTATTTCCTAGTACTCATGCCCCTGCCAGAGCTTATTCAAATGAAGTTGTTCACGCAGGCAACCTGTTGCATAGTTTCGCCGACATTATTCAACATTGTAAGACTAATGACTGACACGTACCCCTCTTCTCTCCCCGTCACTCTTTTTAGCCATATATGGTTCATTAAAAGTGTGGCAGAACTTTGGCACTGGCGATAAACAACGAACAACGAGCGACGACGACCTGTGGAAATGTGCGGGTAATTTCGAGCTCGGCTTAATTTGGTCTGTGCCGGTGTGGGCATGCGCAGAGCAGTGGTAGAGCCACCATTACCACCTGTACCATTACGAGTACCATTACCACTGTGCCGCCAACCCATTCGCCGCTGTCATTCGAAAGTTGCCGCCGCGTGACACACATTCTACGCATTAGCGCTGCACTCTAGCTCTGGATACTGGATAGTGGATACTGGACACTAAATACTAGATACTGAGCACTGGACACGACGCTGCTGCTGCCAGACTGCCAGTCGAGTAGGAGCATCTGCTGGACAGGAGGAGGGCCCGACTCCGCTGCATTATTCATGCTCTTCGGCGGCATCGAGGCAAACGACGCAACGGGAACGAGCGAAGATGACGCTGCGCTTAGTCAGCATATTGGCCGCGGCATTATTCCTCCTTTTTTGGCCCGCACAGCTGGATGCATTTATCACGTCGAACACAGGTGAGTTGGCTACGGATTCTGGGCTCCAAGGTACACAAAACGCATAGCGGCTAATGTCTGTGAAATGTGTGGCATTGGGTGAAAAGCAGACTCAAAGGTTTTTGGCCCTGCGCCGGGAAAATAGCGGGAAAATTGGAAATTTATAAATTGAGTGGGCCTCTATAAGGCTTAAATGTTATAACAAAAAACAGAATAAGAAAAATAAATAGATTATAGCTTTATACAAGGTATTGAAGAGAGATTTGTTAATAATTTTCTTTGAGAATTTATCATTAAAATAAGTTTGCGACTCTTAAAAATGAAAGCAGAATATTTTTGTAAGCTTACTAAATTATTTAATGTATTTATGTAAATCTATAATTATTACTTTTTATTTATATATATTATTTATATACAAGGTTGTCACCACAATGGCACCTGGTTCGCTGACAAGTCGGTGGTGCCCAGCATGGAGAAGTGCCTCAACTGTCAGTGCAACCGAAAGACTCTTGTGTGCCGCCTAAAAGTGTGCCCCGAGATGCCTATGCCTCCGCCTAGGGGATGTGTGGTGGTCCAAAAAAAGAGCACCTGCTGTCCATATCTGTCCTGCGCTCGCTTAGATGCCTTTTATAAGATCCCCACCAAGCGACGCATCATTGCCTACTTGGATCACTATGAGAGAGAGTCCATAGATCGCGTGGTCAACGATAATATGTTGCAGAGGCGTTCTGATGACTCCGACACCGATCTGTTTGGTGAGTTTAGAGAATCTATCTGATGGAGGATATTTTATTAAGTTTATATTCCTGCAGTTTGTGTGAAGAATGGAACTGTCTACAAGTCGGGTTCAGCCATGTCGTCCTCCAATTTGTGCAGTTACTGTTACTGTATAGGTAACTAAAGATATTCCTCCAAAGAATTATAATTTAATTAAAAAAAAAACAAAATCCAATTTTCAGGCGGCACCGAGAAATGCGTAAAACCCAAGTGCATGCTGCCTGTGGAGGGCTGCAAGCCCATCTTTGTAGACTCCACCTGTTGCCCGGTTCGCTATGATTGCAGCAGCAAGACCTCAGGCAAATCCTCGCAGGAGGTGCGCTACAGGAAGACCTCGAACAAGCATTTCCAGCGCATGTCGCAGCGTTTGCAGCGCAATCGAGGCTGCACTGTGGGCACCCAGTTCTACGCTGAGGGGCAGAAGATGCGCTCAGATGTGGACAGGCCCTGTGACATCTGCTTCTGCATCCGTGGAACGCGTCGCTGCGCTCCAAAGAAGTGCTCGCCGGCATTGAAGAACTGTATTCCGGTGGTGCCCAAGGGTCAGTGCTGTCCCTCGAGCTACGACTGCGGCAGTCAGAGGGACTATCGCAGATCGCACAACTCTAGACAGTTTAACTTGTACAACATGCTTTTTGGCAAGGACGAACCGGAGGTCCAGGAGACGGGCATTATACCTCAAAACTCCATGGCCGAAAGGTATCCGCACGATCGCCATCCAACCAGAGCTCCGCAGGGCAATCCCTTGGAAGCCAGCAGTGAAAAGAGCATCCTGGATACGCTTCGCGAAGGTCTAGAGTTCATTGATGGAAATAACAATAAAATGCTGGCCAACAATCTGGATCTAGTGGGAATTAGGACCACTCAAGCCCCACCTCTCATGAGAACGGAACCCAATGAGGGGGGTACCAGCAGCACCACAGCTCTGAGCTTTCTGGATCTCCTCTTAGGTCCCAGCACGGAAAATGTGGTGCTGCCAGAAGAGGTTAGGCAGCCGGAGTCAACGACGGCTAAGAACACCCTCTCCTGGATGGATATACTCCTGGGACCAGATGACGAGGAACTGAATCCCGCTACCGAGGCCTACACAGAACCCAGCTCTACGCATAATCAATCCGAGGAAATTAAGACCTCAACGAATAGTATAAAGAGGATAGCAGAGGACTTTGAAGAGCAGTTTGATAATGGGGAAATGGCAGCAGGTGAACTTCCAGCTGAGGCTCAGCAAATCAGCATGGCCAACTCCGGAATTTGGCCGAAACCAGTTTCCGAAACTGTACTTCCTCCTAACAAAGAGGAGCCAAGTCTATTCAATGCCCTAATAGATGGACTATCGGGTATCCTTGAAGAGCCTGTTAATCAGACATCCACGAGTACCACTAGCACCACCACCTCGACGGAGAAGCCACTGAAGACAAATGTTTATGCTCCACCCATGTTCCGTCCGCTGCCAAGTGGCAAGCCTACTCACACGCGAATCAACTCGAAGCTGGCTAATCTCACAGTGACACCGCCCATGTTGGTAGTGACCAGCAAATACGGTCAGCATCAGCCGGTGACCCACAGGACGGCAGAAAACAAGGTCAATATAACTACAACTACAGAAAAGCCCTCTAGTACCACCCAGCGAACATCGATTGAAACTACGACAATAAAAACCACACCAAAGCCATCTACTACAATAAAACCTAAGCTAAAAACCACTAGGAAAACTATAACGACGCCAAAACCCACAACTCCACAAGCGACAACTCAAAAACCCACTACTCCAAGGCCCACAACTAAGAAACCTGTAACTACGAAGCCTACAACTCAGAAACCAACCACACCAAGACCTTTACCAACAACTACACCAATAACAACTACACCAAAAACCACTTCGCCGACCCTTTCAACAACGCCTTCACCAACCCCATCAACAACTCCTTCGACACCGCCGTCGACAACCCATTCAACAACCTCTTCGTCAGTCTCTACAACACCCAAGCCAATTTCAACACCGCAACCTACAATTCGAACCAATGGCAAGCCGAAATTCAAACCCAAGATCAAACCGTATATTACAAGCACTCTCAAACCCTTGGTTATAAAAACGAACCCCAGTATTTTGGAAGCCGAACCTCTAGAGGACTCCAGTGGCGGAGAACCCACCTTGCCACCGAGTCTACCGAATCTGAAGATAATACCCTTTCTGCCAACCGATGCCGTGGAAACGGCTCCTAAGGACAGCTATCCCAGTAACTTTTATCAGCAGAAGGTAGCCTCCGATAAAATGGATGTGGTTGGGTACGATACCATGGATGATTCGTTGGCTCTATACACACAATCTCAGCCTGATCAGGCTGCCTACAAGTACAAGTTTAATGTGGAAGTTCCGGCAGTGCAGACCGCTCCCGAGCCAGTGGTTCATCTGGGTGGGAAATACGAGGGCAGTGCCGCCTACGTAAAGTTCGATTTTGATAGACCGGTGGTGCCGCCTCCACACAATGGATTCTCGCCGCCGACCGAAACGGAGGGTGGATTTATGCCCAAGGAACCGCTGGTCATCGATGGGGAAGTTCTCCAGGAGCATGTCACCTCGAGTGGAATCAATGGTCCGGTGGATAGCTTTCATGTCACGCAGCACATAATCGACATCACAACATCGGGGACGCAAGATAACGATACTGCTTCAATAGGTAAGCCTTTGATAACATTTTTCACGTGTTTTACACTCTACATTTTTCACTTTTTCCTGAACAATTTCCTGTTTTTTTGTTATCTTTTTTTTGCAGAAATCACCACACCCGATCCTTTTAAGGATGTCATCCACACAGAGCCGTCGCCCAATCTCGATGAATTAATCGTTGACAAAGCGAACAAGCAACCGGCGATTGAAGAGCATATTGAAACTGTCACTTTCAGTGTTAGCAACTCCACATCCACATCCACTTCATCCTCCTCCACATCCTTTAGCTCTCCAACCAGCAGCAGCACCGCAGCAACAACGACAACGACAACGACAACGTCAACGGAAAAGGAAACCCCATTGATAGATAAATATGAAATCAATAAATTAGATAAGCTCTTGGATGAGCTGCTCGGATTGAAGTTGCCCAAAGGGGATGTGGTGAGCAGCACAGTGCCGCCATTTAAGCAAATGCCAGAGGCAACGGCAGCAACAGCAGCGGCAGCAACATCAGCAATTGCTGTGACTGGCACACCAGCAACAGCAACAGCAGGAGGAGCAGCGGCAACCGCAGGTCGGCCAACGGGGACAACACGTGCTCCAGGCTTAAAAAAGGGCGGCAGTAAAACGAAAAACAAACAGACCGCCGGCAATAGACGCAAGGTCCAGAGTGCCACGCGTCGCCAGAGCACTCCAGCACCCACCAGGGCCCCGCCGGCATCAACCAGGACTCCCTCTACTCCTCCTCCTCTTCCAACTGCCCCGGCACCTGCCACATCAACCACAACAGCAACGAGAAGCACTACTCTGCATCCGTTTTTGAACTCGCCATTCGACAAATTGCCCTTCATGGATGCCAGCTACGAGGTGAGACCGCACAGATTGCCGCCGCAGGGGCAGGAGCAGCAGTTGCAGCCGCATGAGCAGCCAACGCAGCAATTCCACCATTACCAGCATGCAACGAGACCGCCGACAACTGCTGTTCCGCCGGCTAAATCCGCGGAAGAGGAGGCACCGCCTTCTGAGCGGATGGGTGCGCCGGGATTCCCGGCAATGGACGGGGGGGATCCCCTCGGCCAGCTGAAATTGGCCGGATGCAACATTTACGGGCGCATGTACCGCGTGGGTCGGATTATCGTGGAATTATCCAGCCAGTGCCTGGAATGCAAATGCACCGAGGTGGGCGTCAAGTGCGGCCCATTAGACTGTTAATTTAGACATTTCCCCCCAAATCATCGAAACCATCCCCCCAATGAGAGTGTGTGTATAGGGTTAAGTGTCAGCTCTTAATGGTAGTTTGTAGTCCGTACGCTAATCCGTAGCTGTAACTAACTAAGGGGTAGAGATTAGGCCTGCCTTAGACAGTAAGTTGTATTATAGAAATATTTTCAATGATTCGACATCTTAATATTAAACATACTTAACTCGGCATTTATATACTAACTAAGCTAGGATTAAAGTGAAAAATACATTTAAATAAATATAAATCTAATAAAATAAAAGGAATTTTAGTATTTATTGGGGGGTTATTTAAGGAAGGTTAATAACTTATGATTAACGACAAAAAAACTTTAATAAATATTTATAATTGTATTTTTATTAAAATATCGATTAAATAATATAGCCTTAAGTTATTCAAAGGCTTTTTAGTTGCCTATTTTAAAGACATTGTTTTACCATGATAGTAGATCATGAATTATTCAAGAGAAGGTAATAATGTAGTTTAAAATTATATGACCATAAACTATGACTAAAATCTATAAATAAATATATGTAATTCATCTCGACAAAAAGCCTATAAATATTCATTTAATTTTAACCTTGTTGCACATTGTTCGAATTGCTGCAAATGAATAATCAAATACACTCCCATTTGTGGCCAAACATTCCTCGAACTGTTCTGGTTTCGATGGCAGACCGTAAAGTAATTATAAAATATTTACAAAATCTCTCATCCCTTGGACCGTAAATTCCTACCTCTGACAAGTACTAACTGACGAGCAATTAGCCAAAACCACTTGATGAGTAATAAATTAAATCAATTGAAGAGTCATTCTGTTAACAAGTGTCGGTCAATTAGTTTCTTGGCCAAAAAACAACTCATAAAAATCCGACATAAAACACGCTCACATCCATTTTATGAGGTGTAAAAAATAAATGTTTATTCATAGCACCATAATAATTTATGCGTGGCCAAAAGAAATAAATATAAGCTTACAACGGTTTTTTGTTGTGGCCAAACAATAGAGGCAGCCAAAAAAAATATATATAAGGCATGAAATAATGGTTGACGACAATTCATTTAATTAGGAATTGTTCAGACCAGAATATTAAAAAGTAAGTAGATATTTTGGAATTTTGCGATTGAAAGATTACTATTTATTTTGGAAGTGTGTTCAGCTAATTTTCCTAATAAATATATTGAAATGGTTATAACAGAAATTAAAGTAATGCTAAATGGAGGGTTTTTGCTGATAATGAGATCTCAAGCTTTACATATTTTCTTTAAATTAATTAACGCTTTTAAACCATGTATATTTAAAATTTCTTTAGCTGGAAGTGAAGGGAGAGAGGAGAAAGGCCAGAAAGTGTAAAACAAATAATTTTGCTAAGGTTAAATCTTAACATTAATGAAAATAAACGGCTTAAGTTTAGTTTTTGTACACTAAAATAATTTACTTATTATAAGAAAACCTTAAATTAATTTATTTGAGACCACAACTACATGGCTTGCTGATTTGTTTGCCGGATCCGTATCCGTCGGTACACAATGAAGCCGCACAGCAATCCGGCCACTCCTCCGCCCATATGCGCCTCCAGACTGATTCGCGGATTCCTATTGTGATTGTGTCGAAAATGGAAGGTGGTGAAGCCCACGTCGCTGAGGAAGAGAATCAGCAGGGCGGCGATGCGGGAGAAGCGGTGCGATAGCCGCGAAAAGTTCTATATTGGACAGAGCGGTAATCGTGTAAAATTAATCGAATCTCAATTGCGGTTTCCAGCTGACTGACCAGAACCAGGTGCGGCACATGGCTCCCCAGCATGGCGTAGACCCCGGCGGAGGCGCCCACCAGCAGCAGATGCGGCTGCAACCAGGCCGAGAACAGTGAGCCGGCAGCGCCGCCGGCTATATAGACCATGGCCAGGCGGCAGTGACCCTGCTCCACTTCCAGGCAAACACCGATGAAGCACTGGCGAAAACATTGACCTTTTGTCAGTAATCAATAAGAAGGGAATAGGTGTACAATCTTGTACAGAGGTTTTCCGTTTGTAAAATATTATGCAAATATATATAAATATCTCTTTAAATTTCTACATGTTAGAAGTGGTATTACAATTAAAATGTAAGCATATTTTTTATAATATATATATTAAATAGGTTTCCTCAAACTACGGCTCACCTGAAGACATATATTGAGAGTCAGGTGCCACACATCGGCATGGAGCAGCATATAGGTCAGTAGTCGCCAGTACTCCCCACTCCACTCCGGCTTGTAGATCAGTCTTCTTTTCATGCACTCATTGGCGATCAAGTGCAGTGATACCTGGTGGAGTGGGAAAAGAAAAAATAAGAAGGGAAGACCTTTAATTACACAGCACTAAGCTGCAAGAAATAATTGTATATATTTTATATTTCGACACAATCTATTTAAATGCATACAAATGAAAAAATAATATAAAAAATATAATATAAACTAGTCACTAATCGTCTTCTTTAAAATAATATTTGTCACATTTATGTATGCGTTTAGTTGTTAAAATATTTATTAACTTTTCCCAGAAGATTTAGAAAATTATCAAATGTTTGTAAATATATTTATTTTAAATTTAGAATTTAAATTTGAATTTAGAAATAATTTTAGTAGTTTGTTAGTAATTAAAGAGCAATTCCAAAAAGTTTCTGTAACCCAGTATAGGCTATTATTATTTAACAATAATTTTTGTAATAGTCTGCTCCTAAATTTCCTCATATCGTCAAGCCAATCTCCTTGTCATTAGTGGTCTTTGCCATATCGGAGCACCCCCAATCATGATGAACAGTGTCATGGCAACTGGCAGACGGCAACACTCGCTGTCACTTTCGCTAAAACGCTCGACACTTGGCTTAGGTGATCGTCATTCGTCGATCGAAGATCTCCGATCGCTGAGTGTTTATAGCTGAGATGCCGCACAGTGTGCGCCGCATGAGTTGACAGCAGCCGCAAAAACACGCATGCGACACCAAATCGGTGCAACATGAATATCCCGCCACCAAATATGACAAATGCCAGAGCTCCAAGTTGCAACATTCGCTCGATCCGATGACTAAAATGGCAATATAGCTAAATCGGACTGCAGACTGCAGCGCGTTGAATTGTGCAATCGTTTTGCGGAGTTCGACGGGCTGGGCCGAACAATAAAACCTTTCAATCACCGATCTGCATTGCTGACTGTGCGATGTGAGTGTTTCAGGTATGCCCAACATGCATCGCAATAAGGTGAGTATCAATTAATGAGTGTCCCGCCAAATGGGTCACACTTGTGGGACTTTGTGTTGGGAGCGGTATTGGCCAAGACCCAAAGAGTTTGCAATGCGGTGCTAATTGTTTGAAGCTTTATCAGAGATTGCTAAAAAACCTTCGGAACATGAACAGAAACTATTTAGTTCGTTTTCTTTGTTAAGCAAGTTATTTTAGTGACACATTTTTTAACGTTTCACTTAAGTTCAAAAGTCTAAAATGATTTCTTTAGTGCGAAAATAAATGTTTATATTTAATTGTAAGTATCATTTATATACGGTTTTACGTTGTTCCTCAATTGTTTTGCAAATTAATGTTGACAACAACATTTTTAACAATCCTAAGGGTTTACAAATATTTGTAAAGGCCACTTTTTCATTTAAAGTCAGCTAAGAATTTGTTGAATGCCTATTACCATTATTAAATACTTTACTAATTATATAAACTATTAAAATATTTACTATGCGTTTTAGGCTTTATGAGGCCTATTTATAATTAATCATTCTTTTTGTTTCATCTATTTTAAGCTATTTAATTACAATAAGTTTCAAACATTGCCAAACTCATAAGCCACAAAGTGGATTAGCAAAAAAAGCAAAGCAAATAAATATGAATTCAATTCAAACCGCAGATAATACACACAAGTAAACGATTGAACAAAATTTTCCAGTAAATGGAAATTCAAATGAATTTCCGTGCAATAATTTATGGAGCACTCACACAGTGGCACCGCCAGCAGAAGCGGCGGGTGAACCAAACAAAAGCAAACAAATTCTTTTTTTTGTTTTAAACAAATCAAATGGAAAGGCATTATTGAGATGGGAGATTATAAACAGACACTTTTAAGAATCCTCAACGGAGGGAGAGTAAACCTGAGAGCTTATCAGCAGCGAACGTTTCCTAGAAACCTAAAATTCTAAATATTTACTAATTATAATTATCACAATCAGAACACACATACTGAATTCTTCGGAAAATAATATTACCTTTGACCGCTTTATAGGTATGCAAAGTATTGTTTATAAAATTTCTTATCTGCTATAGCGAGCTTTATTGTTTTCTTCGCTATACTGAAATATTTAATTAGGTAGACTTTTATTTATTATATTTAATAAAAGCCTTCAAATAGTTTTTAAATCAATCACTCGCGACTTTTAATAAATTCCATTTCTCGCCGTCAAAATGTATGAGCTTTAAATAATTTCACATTTGACCGAATCAGAGGTGAAAAGTAATATACTCTCAGGTTCATCAAAGGCATTTCATCGTTACCTATACGTGATTTTTTTTTTATAGAAACCATTCAATTAAACACACATCACTCATACGCCACGTTGCCGGATATGCAAAATGAAAAAAAATCAGAGGCACAGACAATGGATAAACTGGAGCAACTGCATCAAATCGAACCTGCATAAAGCACATCAGCAATATAAACCAGGGCACCCGCCACACGAGCAGCTGCCTGCGCCCCTTTCCCGCGTCACCGGCTTTTGTCAGGTCATCAATGAAAATCTTCTGCAGAGGAGCTCGCGATATGACGGGACTCGCCGGGTTGCCGTCGGAGGAGGTCTCCGGCAGGAGCAGCAGCCTCACATCCTTGCTGCTGCCATTGTTGTTCCCGCAGGCGGGGCCATTGTTGTTGCTCTCCTCCAGTTGTTGGTCCAGCATAATGGGACTCGATTTAATTCGTTCCGATTCGAAGCCGGCAACGACCGGTGCGCTGAACGCTTAATGCGCGACTAGGCAGATCCATTGAGGTATTTGATTTGTTCTTTCAAAAAACATAGCGCGATTCACTCCGATACGATTCGATTCGGTCCGAATCGATTGATCGGCTAATAGCCAGCATTCCGAGTGCGTAGACCGCTTGCGAGGTATACTTCCAGGCGAACCAGGGGTTCATGTCTTAACTAAAAGCTATTTTGATCATGAAAGAGTTCTTATTATATTGATAATCCTTATGTAAGTTATTTCGCTTATTTTTTTATTAGCTATGGTTAAATATCTAAAGAGACCGTTCCTAATAATATATGTAGTAATTATAAAATTAGAAAGAATTACGAAATAATAAAAATTAAAATAAACTGTGTCCATTTTTGTGGGTTATAATTAAATATGAGAGAAAGACTTACATTAAATAATTGTGTGTTTTTAAGCAATAACTTAAGACTAGAATCATCAAAATTTTAATGTTTTATATTGTTTTTGGCTAATGATCAAATGATAAATTGCATTTTAAAACCACAAAAAAATGTCATAGTAAGGAATTAAGTAATTTAATTTAAAAATAAAAATAATTCCGCATAATATCAAATTGTTTTCATTTTGTAATAACTGCTTTATTTTGTAATAACTGCTAAAATGTTGCGTATAATTTTTACTTTAGAATCTGCTTAATGTCTTATTGTGCAACATTTCTTTGGTTACATTTTATATTAAATATATATACCTCTTTTAAATTTTAATAAGCTTTCCATAATTTGATCAACTTTCGCTCGCGGATGCCCACTTAATGCGTTTATATTGCAGCCAACTTGTGGCTCTTATTAAATTTTCGCCCTGCTCCGAACCTTGGCATTTGACATTTTCAGGAAGGCAAACGACGTTGCAGCTTCGGTGGCAGCTGCAACAGAAGTTGCAACAGCAGCAACCATTCCGGAAGCCATCTCAGACAACGCCAGCGACTTGTTTACACGAAATTGTGGTGAAAAGCTTTCATCCTCTCTCTCTTTATTTTTGTGATCTATCCGTCTCTTTCCCTTTTAATACCGCTCTCTTTCTTTCAGCTGGACACGTGGTGGGCGCTAATGGCTGTGGGCGGTGGCTGTCAACACCGAATGCTCGGTTATGAATGGCTTTTAATGAAATATTTATGTAACAAGCAATAAGAAGCACTTTTGGCTTCTGGACGGAAGTGAAAGAGATGGCAGCCACGCGTTGAAAATAAGCAGAAAGAGACGGGGATAGGAGGAGGACACACAAAAGCGTTAGAAATAATTGTTCGGCTAGTTAAGTTTGACGCAACGTTGAACTAAGATAAAGCCAAACACATAAGCGAAT
>JAEIIJ010011863.1:0-26506 GCA_018904815.1 Drosophila ogumai | reverse complement strand
ATTTATTAAAAACTTTTTATAAGAACTAAATATTAATTATTATTAAAATAAAATCTCTCCTAAACAGACTTTCCTTGAACATATTTTCATATTTTTAAAAACCTTCAACTAGAAACATAAAGGTGTTTTCCCTCTAACCAAGTTCGTTGCCTAAGTCTTTCGTTTTTTCGATGACAAATCCAAATGGAATTAATAGAATCTCTCAATGAAGCGGCAGAGGCAGAGAGACACCTCTCTCACATCCATTTTTCACATGGAAAATATTTGTATACAAGTTATTTGTTGTAGTTTTTTTTTCGATTTCTAAAACTGATTTGTTATCAGCTGTGAGAGAGCCACCGACGACCGCACCTGCCTAAATGCTTCCATCTAAAACGTATAAACGAATAAATGCTTAAATGTTAAGTTATGCAAAGTCGAAGTCAGGTGTTGGCAAGCCAGTTTCTTGGGCCTCCAGTGTGGAATGGATACATTCTTGGCATAGCTACCAGAGCTACCAGAGAGCCCTAGAGGGGAGTGGCTGCAGAGAGTGTGTGCGGTGTATTTATGATGTGCGTGTGTGAGACAAAGTGAAACTCAATAGGCACGCACGATCTTTAATTATTATTTATTTCTCTCTGTAATTTGAGTTTTCGTATTCGTTTTCGTTTTCGATTTTGTGTCGGTTTGACGAACTGCAATTTGCAATTCGAGCAGCAATTAATTTCGGTTTGCCTCGCTTTACTTTCAAGTTGCGTTTTTTGTTACCCACTTAACACATTCGCTGCTCTCTTGCATTATTTATTGTTAACCGTCAATAAATAATTGCATTATTTTGGCTCTGCCTTTCGTTTTTGCGTGTGTGAGATCGAGGCAGATATAATGATAACAAATGCATTCAGCAATTAATATGTTAATTCAATATGTAATTCATTTAAAGGAGAATCTATAAATATTAAAATCCTTACTAGTTTACAGTATATATATAGTGTAAGGCCAAAACCAACTGGGATTATCTTTCCTCAACTCGCACTCTTGTGCCCTGTGGCTCGAGAAATTCCCGGCTAATTCAATTTGAACTGCAGCTCAGGTCCAGCTCTCCGCTTGCCTGGCATTTCAATTAAAGCCAACGGCTATGGCGATGGCAACGTCAACAATGTCCGTCTGACTGACAGTTTGACTTATTGGCTAAAAGCTTTGGCCAAAAACACACACGCACACAACGCACTCACCTGTCTTGGCTCTGGCTCTGGCTCAGACCCGACTTGTCTAGGGAGTGACTAGTCATATATATTATTTTCAGTGTTGTTGCAGTAAGCGGCTTAATTGCCCTCCGAGTTTTCGAATTTTTTCGCCTTTTTTTCGGGGTTGGACAAATAGAAAATTTGAAAAAAGTGGAAAGAAGAAATATTTAGCAAGAAGTCCGAGTCGAAGTCGGCGCACGATTTCACTAGCACCACGGCCAGAGTCAGAGTCAGAGCCAAATGGTATAAGCCAAGTTCGGGCTAAAATGGCGACACACACAGACGCACGCGTGCAGAGGAGAGTAAGCCAAAAGGCCAATAAACCTTTAGGGGGGAAAAATAAAAACAACAAAATATATATACATATGTATATATAAAAAGCGCGCCATGTTGCCAGCTTGCCTTTGCTCATCGATCACAAACACGGCTAGCCCGGGCAGAGACGTGGCTCAGATATGTTGTTAACTTTATGCATGCAGAGGCGAAAAGGGAAATCTCCGAAAGAGCTGATGGCCAATTGAAAGTGGCAGCAGTGCATAAAGTATTCTAACAATCAACGTCGCCGTCAACTCTGGCCAAAGGAGGAGTGCCGCTCGATTTGTTTTTTGCAATTGCTATGCGTCCCTGCGTTTTCCGCCTATGTACAGGGCGAGAAAAAAGGGGTTAGAAGAGCGAGTATCAAGCTTAATGTCCTCAAGAGGAATTTGTGACTTGCAAATAATTTTTTTGAATTTAGAAAAGATTTTTTTTATAATTTGAATGCTATATAAAAATCTAAATATCAAGCTAAATTTTCTCTAAAGAAATTTGTGACTTGGAAATACTTTTTTTTAATTAAGAAAATATTTCTATTCCCTATTCCCTACTTCATAGGTATATTTTCTCTTTGTGTAGCAAAGCCGCACCCGCAACATTGGCGGCAAAGCAGCAAGGGACACACCAACACCAACATCCAAAAGCAACTTGCAACACCAACTGCCATGGAAACGGACGCCCACGATCTGGCTGGGATTTGGGGATAGTTCCACTATGGATTGGAGCCATGGAACTAGGCACCACCATGGAAAACAGCTGCCTCTCGGAGGCGTAGCAGAATGTGGGCCAAAAACAGTTGGCGGCCAAAAAGGCAATTGCAAACAGGCAGAAGCAGAGAGGTGCCGCCGAAGCCAAAGATGCCCATCAACGGCAACACAATGTAGGCGGTATATCAATTAAATATTCAATTAAAATAGAAAGAAAAACCAGCAGACTAAAGGCCTGAATCCCTTGAGGGATCCCTACTTTCTCGCAACATCGATTCGATTTAATCAACCACCGAAGGTTCCCAGGCGAAATTGATTTTGGATGCCTCCAATTATCGCATCATCCAAATCGATTAAAGACTTAATAACAATGTGTAGGCTTTCGATCAGAAAACGAAATCGATGACGATGGCCAAAAGAACGCCAAAGATAACTTTGAAAAAAAAAACCACACAAAGTAAAAAACGAAACAAACAAAAAATTAATAAAAAAAAAAAAAATGTTAAATGAAAAATTTCACTCAATGGAGATCGTGGTGGCTCGTCGTTCGCTGTGACTATTTTGTTTAAATAAAGTAAAAGTCAATTAACATCTTTGTCGCATTAGCATCGCGAGTGTGCTGGTATGAGTGAGTGTGCCTTCATTGGTATTGGTGTTTGCTGTGGCCTTTGTTATGCATTTTTAGCATTTGTGGCTCGGCTTTTTCTCCGCCATGAAAATAAGCACGAAAGCGAATAGCAAATAAGAAGAAAAAAAAATATATATATATATGCTTTGGTTAGCATTAAATGTTCGAATGGCAAATACCCTTGATAGTGAATAGATTGGCATGAAAACAGGGTAAGATTAAGTCCTAAAAGGTAGCAGCATTCCGTGAGGCATAATTTTAGTTTTTTTACATTTTTGTTAGGCTTCAGAATTTATAGAAATAAATTTATATTTATACAAAATAAACAAAGTAGCTATTAAATAAATATATTGCTCTTTAATTCAGCCTCTTTAAATACTTGTTAATTATGTTTACAAAGCCAGGCTTAAATGGAAAATCATAAAAAATATTTATGTTCATTCTCCCATAAAATCAGCTGAATATGTATGTTTCATTTTTCCTTTTTTTTTATGACCATCTTGATAGCTTCGTCACGCTGACCTCTGTGGGCTGACAGTGGAAACACCCTGCTGCCAGGGTATTGAGTTGTGGCGGCGATAAGAAAACAAGGCAAAGAGCAAGGAAAACAAAAGACTCAGGCAACGAACGCGAAGAATGCCAAGAGAGAGAGAGAGAGAGAGAGAAACGGGAATAGGAGAGCATCGGGGATCTTGGGGATCTGGGGGAATGGCAGTCAGGGCGTTGTTGTACGGAAGTGGCACGCACACACACACACACTAGCACACACACCAGCACACACACAGAGGCATTCGGACCTGGCCAAGTGGCCACTGTGGCCGCCGTCGGCGACGAACGGCGCTGCGGCATTCTTCGATGGCCGGAACCAGTTTTCTTTTGCGCCACCACCAATTTTTTGTTTTATAGCTTTTGCTTTGCTTTTTTGTCGATTTTGTTGTTGTTGTTGTTATTGTATTTTTCTGGCTTTTTGCACGCCTAACTGTTTGCCATCGTATACCGTTGCTGGCAGCACAGCGCAGCGTTCTTGGCTTTATGCCTTGGCATGATTTGGCCAAAAACGTTGGCGATTTGATCGTAAGGGATCTCTCGAAATCGAAATAAAAATACCAAGAAGCCAGGCCAAGAAGCTGGCCACTCGCTGAGCACCGTTAGGACGAGCTTATGCAACTGCAGCGTCTGGGAGATGGGGACCAAACGCTCGGATGCCGTTACACAAATTGAAATCGATCGCATTCGGTGAACGGAACAGGTCTCAGAAGCCACCAGCAGCATCGCCACATCGCCACATCTCGCTGCATCTCTGGGCCAGCATTGAACCCAAAGAATCCGAAAAGGTTTTCTTCGATCCGAACACGTGCATCTTGGGGTATGGATGCGATATTGCATCGCTGATGAGCTCACTCTGGGGAGGAGCAACCAATCAGCAATGCTTAGTCACAGTGGACACTCCGACAAGTGAACGCGGCAGACAGATAATTATACTTAAATAATATATATTAAAATAATAATGAAGATTTCTACTAATGCAATTATTTAAAAATCTATTAACCCATTACTTTGCATTTAAACATATTTATGGGGAAAATACCTAATCCTAAGACAGAATATCACAAAAGACAGACTCATTTATAGACTTCAAAGGGAGTTGTACAAGTTAATGTGAAATTAGACATTCCTAAGTTTCCCATCTCTATTTTAAATGTAAATATTTCCCATTTTAAAACACAATACAAATTATAATTCCCCATATCGATTATACACTGTAAGGTACTGTCTATAATTAGCCATGATGATGATGGGGGTGGCTTAGAAAGCCAATTGCGAATTGGCAATGGCATTGGTCAATCTGATTAATTGTCTTCTGGCTGATTGACGGATTGGTTAAGCGTTTTTTTTGGCTGGAAATAAGTCTCAAAGCTGGATGACTTCATTGGGGAAGGGTTTCCAAGACAAGATAAAGGATATCATTAAATATTTCTTTCAAGTTTGTAAAACTAATAAACAGCAAGGAAAGCTGTTTTTAATTGTATTTAGTTTTTAGTGTTTTTTAATTGTATTTAATTATTTTCGAACGATTTGTTGTACAAAAACTAAACAAACTTAGTAATTTTTTAATAATACTAATTAAAACTTAAAATGTCAGCCATAAAATAAAACTTTAATACACGTTTTCTAGTAAGACCTCTCATGAAAACCCTTTAAAAATTTTTTAAATAATTTTCCAGAACGTAACAGATTTTGTATCTAGCTCCTCTTCCTCCCCTCTTTCCAAACTTGTTTGGAAGAAAGCCATATCTTTTAATGGCGCCTGCTTCATCCTATTGGATTCTATTGTCACTCGCTGCTGTTCTTGTTGTTGTAGTTGTCCAAGATTCAGATTCAGATTCTGATTTGAATTCCAAGAGAGCGAGCAAATTCTCTCCGGTCTCCACTCTCCACTATCCCCACTATCCCCACTCTCTTAACGTTCTCGCTACTTACTTGCTTTGTTGTTGTTTCGCGTTTCAGTTAACAGTTCTGGCCAGGTTGCGTGTGTGTGTTAGCTGGTGTTTTTATGTGTTTTCTGTGCTCTTTCTTCTTCTCGTCGCCTGCCCCTCTTATTGGCTCGCTTGCTTTCAACGTCACTTCGTCACCGCACACAGAACATTAGAAGAGGAAGATTTCTGCTACATTTCTTCCGTCGCTGCGTCTTCTCCTCCCTTTCTTCTCTCGCTCTCTCACTCTGACTCGCTGCTGGCTTGTTTGTGTCGCCGACTTGTTGCTTCAATTTTTTATTATATTTTTTGGATTTTTTGTCAACTTAACCGAAATTGAACAAAATTAGAACAAATATAAATAGCACGGCACTGGCGAGTTCGGTAACGAAACAGCTGAAGTTGCTGAAGAGAAGCTTGCAATTGCAATTGGTGGGTATTTTCCGATCTCTCCAAGGAATCTTCTGGGGATGGGCGATAGGGTGCGTGCGTTTCCTTCCTCGGCGTGTAGAATTCGTTTAAAAACTATAGTTTTTCCAGATGAGCCGCACACTAATTGATCAGTTATGGCTAGTTAAAAACAACTTTCACACATACAGCTATTACCGCACCGAAAAAAAATGCACAACAAACTCCTCCGACAGTCAAACAGCAACTGAAATGGCTGAAAACCGCTGAGACAACGGTTAACGCCGGATCACTTGTGGCCCAGAGAGCGAAAGAAAGACAGAGGGAGCTCAAAACTGGTTTTAATTGTTCTCTGCTAGCGATGGCCGAACCTCGATAGAGCTAACGATAACGATATCACAGAAGCTCTGGGCTCTTCGAGCTGATGTTCATGATTTTTAGTCATTAAATAATTTAAAATGTATTATAAACTTAATATAAAATGTAAAATAATGCTTACTATTCTCCTTTTTTTTCTGAAGCTTTAGTTGTTGTATACTAAATTATTATTTTTCAAAACTTTAGAACTTGAAACCATCGATTTTTATACAAAGCAGTGCACTGAACTGCTTGCGCATGCGCGCGCATTTAAATTAAAGTTTGTTTTGAGAAAAATTATATTAAATAATTTTTCATAAATTTTCTTTATTTATTATATCGACGGGAAAAAAAAAGCTGCTACGTTGACTACGCGCGAAGCCATGGCGCTCCAAGCTCAAATCTCCGGATAGGCGCTGCCGATGAGGTTCTTACCCCTGTAGCGCCACGAGTAGGTGATGATGCCGAACTTGCTGTTGCCCAGGGACACCGGGCAGGTGCGATCCGGCCGGAGCTGGAAGCAGACCGTGTACAGGGCCAGCTCCAGTTCCGGAGAGGTACCCACGAAGACGGTGTTAACGGGCTTGTTGAGGCCCTGATGCGAGAACCGAATCTTCAGGATCTTGCCCTTCTGCAGAGACAACAATAAAAAAGTTTAAACAAACTAATTGATATCCTTGTTGTCCCACTCACCGTGCCAATGTCCTGCTCCTTCATATAGCCCTTGTAGTCGAAGCGGCCACCCTGCTCCTCGTCACCGATGTACACCCAGTTGTGGAAGCCAATGATGGTGCCGTCCTTCACCTCGTGCACGAAGACATGCTCGAAGCCGGAGCTACCGATCTTGCCCTGGCCGCGGGAGTACTGGGTGAACCACAGCTCCTTGACCAGATCCCGGTGCGTCTTCGGATCGGGGCTGAGCAGACCCTTCTGCTGTAGGAAGAGCATCGCCTGGCGCATCACCGGCGTGGCCATTACCGCGTCCAGGAAGTCATTCTCCTCCTTGCGCTCGTTGGGGGTCACATGCTCGTTGACCAGCGTGTCGTGCTCGTAGTTGTTGAACAGCAGACGCATCTTGGCGATCGTCGGCGACTCCAGGGCCTTCGAGTCCACCTGCAGGAGACTGCACCGGAACACATCACTTGATAAATCACAGATTGACTCTCTCACTGATTACTTACGGATTTGGAGCCTCGTCGGCGCTATCAATGGACCGCGTGCGTCCCTGGACATTCACCTGGATGTTTCCGATCTGGCTGTTGGTCTCCTTGGCGTACAGCTGCTCGGTCAGCTGGCGGATCTCGTCGTCGGTGGCCACCGAGTTGCCCGACGACTGGAAGCCAGGTCGCACTGTGCTGGTGGTGCCGCCGCCAAAGGATCCTCCGGCATGAGAGGGTGTGGGCGTGAACTTTGTGGGTACTGACGTAGGCGTCGGTATGGCTGAGCTCTTGGTGGGCTGTGCCGGATGCACCGGATGCTGGGGCGTGGGCAGGGGAGAGTTCCAAGCGGATGGAGAGCCGGGCGTCGGCGTCGGTGAACCTGGAGGCGTCTTTACCGGCGGCAGGGCTGGGAATTCCTCTTTCTGGGATGGCCTGCGAGGTCCTGGCAGCGCCGGGAAGTCCTCCTTCTGCTGCTGCGGCCTGGCCGTTGTGGTGGTGCTAGGCCCAGAGAAGCGCACATCGATGTTGGGCTGCACTCCCGGTGACTTGGGTCGCTGGGTGGTCGTCGTTGTAGTTGTCGTAGTTGTGGTGCCAGCCAGTCCGAAACCAGGACGTCCTGTTCCCGCCCCTGGTCCTCCGCCGTAGCTCAAATCGTAGCTATTCGGTTGCGGCTTCTGCGGACGATAGGGTGCAAAGCCTGGCGGCAGATTCGGAGCTCCACCTGGCGGGGCTCCATTGGCCTGCGGACGACCCGCTGCGGGCACCTGCGGCGGCTGCTGCGGCTGGGGTGGCTTTGTGCTGGAGGTGGCGCTAGGCCACTGGGGACCACTGGCCGGCGGCGGTGAGGCACCGAAGGGCGAGGATCCCGGCGTGTCTGGTCGCGGTCCCAGCGGCATCAGCGGCGCATGCGAGATGACCAGCGGCGGTGGCTTCTGCGGCGATGTGGGCGTCACCGCCAGCTTGGGATTGGGAGTAGGCGTGGTGACCGAGCTGCGACCACGCTCCGTGGTGGTGGTGGTTGTGGTGGTGCCATCGCTGCCAAAGAACTTCTTGAAGCCGCCGAACCAACTTGACTTCTTGGTGGTCGTCTCCGTTAGAGAGTCCAGCGGATCCGGTGTAATCTGCACCTCGCTCTTGTAGGCGGCTGGAGGAATGAATGGATGAAAGGATGCAGGGAGAGATCAGAGGGAGGAGGAGGCTTCGGGGTTGAGGGTTTCCTTACCTGTCAGGCCCAGGCACAGGCACAGCAAGAGCCAGCTCAATGCCAGGCAGCGCATGTTGCTCGTTTTATTAGCACTTTGCCTTGGTTTATATCAGTTTTTGTTTTTGTTTGCCTTCGTTTTCTTTTTTCAATTTATTTTTTGGGATGTCCCGGAGACAGCTCGACCGACCGATCGGAGATTCAGCTAGCGACTGGCGAGCGACTCCGGCTCGGCATCCGCCTGATCTTGGCGATCGGTGTTTGTTGCTGGTTTTATTAATGAGTTTACGTCGTCGTCGGCGTGGGTTTTGCCTCCGCTCAGGTGCGCTACAGCCCATGAAGGAGGGCATATTGGGTTGGCGAAAAATCTAAGGTTAAAGGTATAGCTATAGCCTCAAAGGAGGTAGTGAAATGAGACTAAAGAAAAATGTGAGAAATTATTTTGGAAGAGTTTACAAGCTTAGGTATTAACTCAATCCCTTCATTATTCATTCAGTTGTTTATTAAAATGTTAATTTGCTCACTTGTTCACTTGTTCATTCAGTTGCTCATTCAATTATTAACTTAGATGCTCATTTGTTCACTTAGTTCCTTAGTTTTCAACTACTAAATTAAACAAATAAATAAGCTCAGTGAGCAATTAAATAAAGATTTTTCTTTGCTATATTAAACAGGCAAAAATAAAAGGTAAGCCAGAAAATGTCTTAATATTATTTCAATCATTACCAAGATTTTATAAATAATTTAATTTAGGAAATTCAAAGTTCAAAAGTTATTATAAATAGCATTCGTTAAATCTTATATATATTTCTTTAACCATTTCATAAATATATTTTTAAGAATTTAAATCGTAAATAATAATGATTATTCATATTTTTCAAGTGTTATTTAGCAGCAAATTATTTCTTAATTTTATTTTTCATTTTATTCAATTGGGTTCATCTTCAGCAGAAATTACTCTAGCTTATCAATTGCGTTTCAGTTTGACAAAGATTAGATCATATTGAAATCAACATAATCTAATTAAAGAAAGTAATTTTTTTATTTTTTAAATATTAATCAAGAAAATCAAATTTATAAACATTTATATTTAGCTATTTTATGTCTTGTTTACATTCTTTTGTAAACAATTACAATATATATAAAATATATATAAATAATAAATAACAAAATATATATATACATATACCTCATCCAGTGGCTTTATAGAGAAATTATCCTCAACATGTCGTTGTGGCCGGGAACTACCTACCTACAACAGCTTTGATCTTGGTTTCTGGAGGGACCTGCTCTTCAAGGGTTGGTTGCCTGGTCGCTAACGAGGGTCGAGTTGAGTTCCACAATTACCTGGACAGAGAGCACTAATTGCCGAACAAAAAATTATAAAAATAGCCACAAAACACAGGGGTAGTCCGAAATTCCGTTTGCCTTGGATTCACGTAAGCAAATTATTGGACTTACATAATGCCCTGGAACTCTGCTCTCTGCCGATGATGATTCCGGCAGCCGGCAGCATTGTTCTGCTTCCCAAGACGACCCCAATTCCGCTTCCCCTGTCCACTAATTAATTGCACTCGCCAGAGTCGGTCCCAGCATCGGTCCAGCTTACAATATATATATACATATTTGAAATTGAAAATTCAGAGCTAAAATCGGGGGCTTATCAGCCTTTCGGGCGAAAAGGCCACTGGCAAAGGTTATGTTTTGTGTGTGCTCCGATTTCGAGTGGATCCACAAAAGCTATAGCTGCTTATAGATTAGAGTAAGTATTTTTTAAAGACAGTGATAGCTCGTAAAAAGTTCCCAATTTAAATGGAAAGATAGATATACAAGAGCTTGTAAAAAATAATTTACAAGTTAGAGATTGAAAGAGATTCTATAAGAAGTTTTAGTTAGTTATTTCTATGGAAAATAATTTTAAATATTAAAAAAAGTAATATATAATAAATAATATATTAAATCTTTATATAGAATTAATGCATTTTCCAATAGTTTAATTTTCTAGTTAGCAAAATAAATATTTTCTTTAGTTTGCAAAGCCTTTGTTTGCTTAGCTTGTGTAGGCGAATCATAACTGCTGGGTCATTGCTTAATTAATTAATTGATAGCTTTATGGCAGACTTTCTCGGCAAAGCACTGAAGTAAACATAAATGTAAACAATAATTTAGATGACCTTCAATTCTAGCATTATTGTATTCAATTAAAAAATAAAAGATACTTTAGCAAAGTGAATGGGTTAGTGTTCGACTTAATTTTTATTAAATATATTTAAATAAAAATAGCAACAAATTCCGTTGAAAAAGAGCGAGAAAAGTAGAGTGAAAGTAGAAGATTCCAAACCCATGGCCGACTTTTAGGCTGAACAGAATGCGAATATAATTCATTTAAAAAGTATCTTTTATACTTAGCTTTGTAGCTTCAGATTTTTAAAACACAACAGTTTGACTACTTTATTGCCATAAAAAAGATATATATATATATAACAAAAAATGTGTTCTCCTCCTGCAATCACCTCACACACTCTTATTGATGAGCTTCTTGCGAATGGACTCGTCCAAAGGTGGAATGGCCTCGCGGGGAATCAGGAACGTGGACAGATTGAACAGATCCAGGAAGACCTTGTAGCGATCACTGGAAAAAGTAACAGCAAAGATCACTGGAAGATCACTAAGATCAGTTTCAATGCTCACCTGAGGGTAGACCGCAGATATTGATAGCCAGAGGAGCCGCCGGTGCCCAGCTGCTGGGATCCAATCATGCGTTGCACCATGATCACATGATTGTCTGCCAAATGGCAAGAGAAACCATGATCAGAGTTGGTCTTTTAAAAATATATCTTAATAAAACTCACATCGCCACTTGGTGATCAGCGAGTCAATGTCCATGAGCAGGGTGAGCAGCTGGTGGGGCTGACTGAAGCGCGGCTCGTCCCGGTAGAAGGTGATCATGATGGCGCCCTGGAGTGCCCGATGGCTAAACCTCCTGTCGCCGCGTCGCACCAGGGCATCGTGGACAGCCGGATCGAAGATGGAGCGATAGACTTCGCGACGCTTCTCAATATCCATCAGGCGATAGTTCTTGGCCAGCTCCACTGGCTCCTGCATGGCGCTCTGGACCTGAGCCTCCAGGAAACGATCGACGCTCTGCTGAAACTTTTCCCAGAAATTAAACCCACTCTCCTCCAGGCCCGGCGTTCGCTCCAGCCAGCGCTGCACCAGCTCTAGCAGGGAGGGCTCATGCTCCGAGCTACGGATGGCATTGCGGGCCTCCTCGTCGCTAAAGACATCCGAGTACTTTTGGTTGTACCTCACCCGCTGATCGGTGAGCACGCCCAGCTTGTTCTCGATCAGGCGGAACTGCAGCGACTGAAAGCCGGAGGCGGGGGCCAGGTACTTGCGGAAGTCCATAAAGTCCAGCGGCGTCATGGTCTCCAGAATGGGCACTTGGTCGACTAGGAGCTGTGATTGAAGAATTCGACGAGGAATGGGAAATTGTAGCAGCAATTGTATTGAAGAGACTCACCTTTAGGATGAGAACCACTCGATTGAGTCGCTTGACAATCTCCAGGGTCTTGGTCTCGTCAATGACCTCCGCGTCCAGCATGTCCCGTATGGAGTCGAACTCGAAGATGATTTGCTTGAACCACAGCTCGTAGGCTAGGGATGCAGGTACAGTTCCAGGTACTACAGGTACAGTTACAGTTAAACTCACCCTGATGCGTTATAATAAAGAGATGCTCATCGTGAACCGGTCGCTTGTCCTCCTGTGACAGCATGCACTGGGCATCCAGCAGCTTGTCCAGCATCAGGTACTCCCCGTAGATCTTGCCCACCTCCGTGGTTAGTGGCACGGCGGAGTCATCGTGCTCGTTTCTACGAAAAAGGTTCCACAATTGAGTTCGACTTGGGGAACTACTGGCACGTGCCCCTGCTCACCCATTTCCAGCGTAGGGACAGCTCATCGTGGCTTTGGATTTGGGATCGTGATCAGAGAGGTTCGAGGTTCGTCGAGCGACAGACGCTGTCAGACTGAAGCGGACGCGGATTGAAGCCAGACCCCAGCGAAGCGATAACGCCGCCGGAGAGAGGGCTCCCAGTTCCGAATGATTGCACACACATACACACACAGTCGGCGATCCGCGAGATGTGAGATCCGAGATTCGAGGAGGGGATTATCAGGCGCTAGAGGTGAAAGTGCCACCTATAAGTCTGGGCTACCTAAAGACGCCAATGGGTTTCGTTCTCAAGAAATTAATTGCATTGAAAAGCTGAAACTACATTCCCCTTTCTTTTAGATAGAGTTAAAAAATTAATAATAATAATTAATAGTACATTATAAATAATAATTAATATAGCCAATATCATGAACAGTTGGCTGATTAAACAAGTTCTAGCGAATGGGAAAATAACTTCATAATAGTTTGATCCTGGAAAATATATTAAGAAGGTGCTTTATTCATTTTTATCGATTTAAAATTGATTTCAGAATTAAAAACCGGAAATTCTATGCCAACTTAAATTTGTATAGAACTGGAAATTGATATGTTTCAAGGGTATTTGAATAATAAATAGAAATCCCATATATTTCATTGGAAATTTTTAAGATGTGATAAAACTTGACCTGCAGAAACTACGTTAACAAGCGATTTTTAATCGATTTTTATACCCATGCAGGGTATTATAATTTTAACCATGCTCGCCGCAGCATTCTTTCTTGTTTACATAAGGATATAGTTTTCCTTAAAATCTTTCCAAAATTAATTTTCTTATGATAATCGTGGAAAATCACCAAGAATCTCTGCAATCAAAGGAATTAATCATCGATGAATCCCAGCCAAATCTGCGGAGTAAAAAATGAAATGAAAAAATGAAGTCCAAGCCAAAACCATTATTCTATATCCTTAAGGCTGCCTTAGCAGCGATCGGGCTTAGAAAACTCCCGAACTTGGCTTGTTTTTATTAAAATAAAACCTTTGATCTTTCTGCCAGCTCTAAAAACTGTTAAAACAAATAATAAATTCAATTTATATATTTTATATAGTTCGAGCTGAAAAAAACCAAAATATATATCGATTTTTAATCGATTTTCTCTTCCCTTTAGACCCTTCCAAAAACCACTGTAAATAAGGATTAAGGCTCGTTTGCTTATAATTTTTTTTTTTGTATTTCTCATATATTTCTGGTTTTCATTTTTGTTAAAATGTATTTTTGAGTCATTGGCTCAGTCATATATTTGTTGAAATTTGTTATATATATTTATATATATATACTCGTGTGCCAATCGCATCAATTCTTGTTGTTTTTCTTGTTGCCATCGTGCCCCACATACATACATAACATATAGCGTAATGCGGGGGCGTGAATATCTGGCCTTAATATTTATATATACTATTACATACACTTTTCTGTTGTTGTTGTTGTTGTTGTTCTGCATGCCCGAAAAACGCAACTGAGGATCTCAACCAAGTCAATCGAATATAGGATATACCATCGTCTAAATGTGTGTCTAAATATATATATATGTATGTATATATATATATGCATTGTTCGTTTATATAATTTCCTTTTTGTATTTTTTGTTTCAACTACATTTGCATAGAAAAAATTGAGTTACTCGTATTTCCGTCTATATCCATGCACTGAACAAATAAAACTGGGTATTTCATGCGAGGGGGGAGGGTACTTTTGCAATGTGCTCGGAATTCGTTCAATGCCATTTATGTATTACATAAACATCTAGTATATATATCCATGTATATATGCATATGGCATGCCTGTGTATGGTATATACATATATAATTTTGTATTTATTATTTATCATTTTATCATTTATCGCTTTATCGTCTGTTATCGTCTGCTATCGCTTTACTCTCGCTCTCTATCTGGCTCTAATTGTATTTATGTATATAATATGCAAATCGCGCTGCGTTTTCTAGTCAATTCTAGTTGTCGTAATTCTCTCAGTGTAAAACCGCGACACACATACACACGAAAAAAAAGAGGAGAAACCAAACGCAGAACGAACCAAAAAAATTGCATATCGAATGCCTAAGATCGCGCTTTAGTTATCATTAATCGTTTATAGTTAATCGTTAATCGCTCTGTATATGTGTGATTTGTTAATTCTATGACTAAGTTGTTTCGTTATGCGCGCCATCTCTCTCTCTCTCAATAGCTCTCTCTCCCTCTTTCTCTGCATCCCTTTCTTTGTGGCTAACAATCTAACTAGCGCTGTCACCTTTCACTGCGTTGTCTTTGTCTCGCTTCCGTTTCCGGTTAGCTGTCACATATCCTTAACCCTATTGCACTGTTAATTCGTGTTCGCTCTTCAAATATTTGTTCGTTATAGACATTAACACAATATCTGATCCGAGTCGAAATACAATATTTATATTTTTTGTATATGTAATGTTATGTTTTCTTTTTTTTTGTAGCATGTATGTTCGTGTGTGTATGTGTGTTTATAATTCTATGGAAAATATCAGATTTGATTGCGCTTTATCCTCTCTAACATTTCGCTTATGAGTTGGATTAAGTGACTATACTTATGTAGGGTTGCTTATCGACTAGATGGAATGAGAAGAGGAGGTATGCATATGTAGGTAGGTAGGTGATGATGGGATGCAATGCAAGCTTTCGTTTATTTATTTATTTGTATTTTTTTGGCACTGATGCTGAGAGAGGCGGTGATTCGGGGGGAGGCCTACAGGAGACTCCAAAGCCCAAAAGTATGCACTTTGAAATCTCCTCCAGACTCATAGAGTCCCATTCAGGAAGTTGTGGAATGCGATGCAGGATGAGTTCGATCGATCATCTACAAATGAAACCCAAACAAACTGTAGCATACAAAATATACATATGGTACGTGTACACATAGATCGTATTTTTCGTATAAACATTAAGCTTAGCGTAGAGAACCAAAGACTGTTGAAAATCTCAAATTTATTGTACAAAATAAGACAAAAAAAAGGGAATTAAAATTATATATCTCTACAATAAAGATAAATAAAGTCTAGGCCTATACATATATAATTTTAAATATACATATACTATATATACTCTTTGATAAGAGAGTGTTTTTTTGGAGTTAGCAACAAATTGCACTACATTGAAATATATATATACTTTGTAATATCAATTCAATTCAATAAAATTCAATTATGTTTCAGTTTAGCATACAATAATAATTTATAATCCATAATTGATAATTATGTTTCTGTGTTGAGTCATTGAGACACGCTTAAAATCAAATGCACTTTCCCTTGAGCAAAACTCGGTCTTCTTGGCTAATAATAAATTAAAATGGGTATACAAAAAAATTAGTTTTACATACAAATAGATGTATGTGCTCGTTAACATTGCTAAATTTCATTTGCATAACTTAACTAATTTCTAAGCTTCTTTAAGTCCCCTAACTCTGGCTCCTTCGGTTTCTCTGTGTGTCTTTAGGGGTTGTTGTTGCAATTACTAGCACCCAGCATGTAAGTAAATTCATGTGATTTGGTTGTATTTTGGTTTGGATTCAACATCCCTCTCTCTCTATTTAACTCGTTAATTAATTCATTTATAACTATTAAATAAAATCCTCGACGGCAAGGCTCAACTTAGGGCTGGTACTTTAATAACACTACGGACAAAGATACGGATAACACGGATACGGTTACGGATAAGGTTAAAGATACTCATACTGATACAGATACAGATACATATACAGATACAGATACTCATGCTTAACGAAAAGATCTTTAAGAACCGATTCGAAAACGCTCGCTAGGGCCAACTGAGGGGCAACTCAACATATCAGCGGATGGGATGGGATCTCGAGGACGCTCTCTATCTATCTCTCTGTCTCTCTCTCTCTCTATCTCCCGGTCTAAGGCAAGGACATGGACATGGACATGGACGTGGCTCCTGCGGGCGCTCATCTACCCAATCCGCCCAGTCCCCCGCCCATTCCCCCTCCACCCAAATGCACTGAAGTCGCTGACAACTCGACGCGTTGACACTGGCGGCGCTCGACGATGACCGCCGCTGGCAGCGACTATTCAAGCGCGGGTCATACATTCATCGCATAGTACACGGATCCCTGGGCCTGGGCAGAGCCCACTCCCGCCGCCTGCTGCTGCTGCATCTGCTGTTGCTGCTGCTGCTGTTGCTGCATCTGCTGTTGCTGCTGCTGCTGCTGCATCTGCTGTTGTTGCTGCTGCTGCTGCACCTGTTGCTGTTGTTGCTGCTGTGCCGCTGAAGTTGGCGATACCATGGCATTGCAATCACTGTGCGACACTGCCGCCGCTCCTTCCGGCACTCCCCGCTCACTGAACCCGGGCATTCCGCCCTCCGGTCCGAACTGGTAGTGTCCCTGCATGAGGCGCTGCTGCTGCTGCTGCTGGTGTTGCTGCTGCTGCTGCTGCTGTTGGTGCTGGGCGTAGTGGGCGGCATGGCCACGCCCACTAACCACATGCAACTGCATGCCGGGCAGGGCATAGCCAATGGGCACCCGGATCGTCTGCTGGGTGACCTAGTTCGGAAGGAGACAGCAACAGACATTAGTGGCTTATGGAAATGGAAAATAGTTGCAGTATTAAATAAAAATTCAATTATTTACAAGTTACCCTTAACTGGAGGTTAAAAATTTGTTTGTTTTTTATATATTCTTCATGCGTTTTTATGGTTAGTAAGTTTTAATAGTTTAGGTTTCAGAATTGCAGCAAATCCTTGGAGTTTTGTTTAGTTGTGTTAATTAAAATAAAATAAATAAATAATAAATAAAACTAAAATATTTCCTTAAACTTTTTATAAATATTTTCTTAAAACACACAAGCCTTTCAGAATGCATCTAATATCCCATCTCCCAAGTCCGAGAAGTAACTTATCTGTTAGTAATACGTATGTGAAGATGAAAGGCAACAGAGTGTTCTTTTTCTGCGGGTAAGTTACAAGCCAAAACCATTATTCTAAATGTGTACATAAAGAAAACTTGACTTATTCTTTTTTATATAACGATAAATCCTGTCAAAGTTTATATTCTAATAAATTTATTTACAGTACCCTAAATTTTCCATTATCTAATCAGGCTTTGCCATATTAACATTATTCCTTTCAGAACTCATGACAAGACTCTCTCCCTAGCTGTTCCATATCTACTATTGTTTTGGGTAAAGTTAACCTGTGGTTAAATATTTCTAAAATATTTTATTTACACATATCCTGCCAGTTAAAACTATTCCAATTTTATATTTCTCATTCTCAATTGTTTCGATTAGCTAACCTCAACCGGCGGTTAGGGAAAGGCTTAAAAAGATTTAGCATAGGGTTAGTTGTTCCGCTGCCACAACATCTACAAGTCTGACCACACCCACACTTGGATTCTCACCTCGTCAACCGACTGATCCCCTTGGACTCTCACCTGCTGGTACTCGAGAATATTCTGGCGCTGGATGTGCGCCAGCTTGGGATCGACGCTGCTGCTGGTGGCGAACTGGGAGTAGGTCTCCGCGTTGTACGGTATGAGCACCATGGTCTGATGATAGTTGCGCAGCGGCGGCGGCGACTCCGGTCGCCGGGTCGGACTCCGGGCAAAGTGACTGCTGTAGCTGCTGTGCTTGCTCTGCTCGATGGCGGTGGCCGTGGCCACATTGGTGGAGGTCACGCTCTGACAATTCTGGGCGGCAGCGGCGGCGGCATACAGCAGCGAGGCATCGTCCGCTCCGCCGGCCGCCGTGGCTCCCTGCTGGATCATCGTCTGGCGGAACATGGTGCCGGCGGGCAAAGTCTGGTAGTAGGTCTGCTGTATGGCAGCCGCGTCCATGGGGAAGCGCTGCTGCTCCCCGGTTTCGCTGTAGAAGCTCCACGTTCGCTGCTCCGTCTTCTGCATGGCCGCCGCCATCTGTTGCTGCAACTGTTGCTGCTGCTGCTGCTGGTGGTGTTGCTGCTGTGCCTGCTGCTGTTGCTGCTGCTGCTGCTGCTGTTGCTGCTGCTGGACAGTCTGTGGCACATTCTGGGGCGAGGGATTCTGCTTGAGCGTATTGGGCATGGCGTAACTCTTCACGGCCTGCGGCACCGGCTGGCTATTCACCACGGTGGGTATCGCCGCACTGAGCTGCTCCTGCATCTGGGCCAGGATCTCGTTGGTGGAGCTGAACTTGGGCTTGATGCCGCGCACCGATGGCCGCTTGTTGAACCCATAGTCGTTCTGCTCGTCATCGTCGCTGCTGGCCTGCGACTGCGAGGGATCCGCGCCCGTGTACCGCTTCTTCAGCTGCTCGGTCCGCTTGGCCTCCGCCTGGGCGAAGGCGGCCAGCTCGTCCTGCTCCTGCCTTCCGGCTGCCTCCTGTCCCGGCGTGCCGGCAATCACATCCGGTGCCACTTTCCGGGCATCATCAGCTCCTCCTACTCCTCCGCCTCCTCCGCCGGCGGCAGCCATTCCCTGGGCCAAGCCCTGGGCAGCCATGGCAGCGGCATGCTGGGCCGCTGGATCCCCAGAGGCTGCCGCCGCTGCAGCTGCTCCCAGGAGGTGGCCCATATTGAAGTCGGCAGCCGCAGCGGCTGCAGCATAATGGGCGGCATGCGCATGGGCGTGGGCGTGGCCATGGGCATGCGGATGGGCGGCGGCAGCAGCTGCCAAAGTGTAGTAAGAGGAGAGGTCATCCTTGTTCCCAGCCACACAGGCGGTGAGCGGGGCCAAAGTGGAGGACAGGAACTGGCGCTTCGGCTCCGTCTGGCGGGGCGGAGTGCGATGGATCTGGGTATGCACCACCGGCACCTGGATGCCCATGCCCAAGTCGGGTGCCGCCGGACAACGGCACTCCTGCGGTATAATGACTATGGGATTCTCCTCCATCTCCATGATCTTCTCCTGCTTCTTGTCGCGATTGAAGATATCGGCAATCTTCTTGTAGGCCGACGAGCCGCTCGAGGAGCTGGAAACGGAGCTGCTGGGCGAGAAGCTCTTCTCGCCATTCACAAACTTTTGGCCAGGACCAGAGCCGGGCACGGGATTGGGATTCTCCTCACCGGCAGGACTATCCCGCTGGGCCAGCTCATCGGCGGCCCGATCGGCGGCAGCCTCGGCATCTTCATCCACAGCCCGCTGCAGCTCCTCGGCCAAATCTTCGTCAATGTCGCAGGTCAGCTGCTTGATGCGCTCCTCCAGCGAAATGTCCGACTTGACGGCTTTTTTCCTAGCGAAGATAAGGATGTTAATGCTGAGGGGTAGGAGAGGTTACCCGGAGACTGGCCAGGACACTTACTTGATCAGGGAACGACGCAGTATGTTGCGCTCCATGCTGCGACGCAGGGTATCGGAGTCGCCACAGCTACCCGGCAGATGGGTGACCAGGCAACCGGCCCTCTTGGATTCATCGAAGGCCCGCAGGGCCTCGGAGGTAAGCACCGGTGCCTGGTGGGCCGAGACGCTTGGGAAAAGCTGACGCACCGCCGAATTGGGACGCAAGGCGTTATTGAACAGCGTCGAGTGCTTCTTGATGGGGATTAGCTCGTTGATCTGGTTCTCGCTGTCGTCCAGCTCGCCGGCCAGCGACTGGGCATCGCTGTCTGTGCCGGCATTGGCCTGATCCTCGGTCACAAATCTCACCGAGCGCTTTGTGGTGCCGCTCTCGTCCTCCGAGGTGGTGTTGTTTTGGTCATCCGATTGCTACAGAGAGAGGAACCTGGTTAGTGGGCTTCCGGAGGATCTCAACAAAGAGACTTCAGCTCACCTGGGAGATGGAGTCCTGCTTCCAGAGCTTGCCGCCCTTGAGTATGCCGCTGATCTGCGTTGGCGATGTCTCCTTGGGCGGAATGGGTGGCGGCTTCTGGGCATCAAACTGTTGCTGTTGCTGCTGCTGCTGCTGCAGTTGCTCCGTGGCATTGGGCGCTGCTGCCGAGGCTGTGGCTGCTGCGGCAGCGGCTGCCGCTGTGGCACTCGCCTTGGCGGGCAGGGCAGGTGGCAGCATCTCCGCTCCGCTTGAGGGGGGAACTGGCGATGGAGCACCGGCAACGACAGGAGCTCCTGGTGCAACGGCCACATCCTCGTGCGCCTCCCGGATGATCCGACGCTCGGTCACTGTGGTCATAGTGGTAATGGTTTCAACAACAAATCGTTTATTCTTGGAGGAGCTACTGATGGCTGGGACCGGAACCGTAACCGGTACCGGTGCCGGAGCCAGGCCTAACCCATAGCCAGTTGTGGAGTTGGAGCTGGCGCCTGAGACGGAGCCTGAGCCTCCTGAGCCGGAGGCTGTTCCGGAAGAGGCCCTGCTACTTCTAGACTTGACCACTAAGCACGGGCAAAAGAGAGCATTTAGAGAGCGGGGTAAAGAGAGCAATAACGAGATCGGATCGGAGCGGATAGATGTCGGAGATGACGGTGACGAGATCGTATGCTGACGGATGCTGGATACATGCGGATGCACACGAGCTCCAATTGTGGACGTTTGAATGGCTTTGAAGGTAAATATTATCTCGAAGAGCGAAAGCAAAGGAAATTATAATTTATTTATATTTTTTATTTAATTTTAAAACGCTCTCTGGCCCTACAATAATTTAAATTATTTATATTTTTTATTCTTATTAATTTCATTTATGTAATAAAACCAACTCTATGCTGGTACAGTACTGCTCTAAGAGCTTAGTTTTGACTAGGCTGGTCACTCTAATCAGCAAATAATTAGAAAATTTTAAACCTTGTACACTGCCAGATTCACTTTGCATCCCTTTTTCCAGTTATAAAAGCAAAAAATCAATTTGCTAAAATGTTCAAATGGAAAATTTCGATGGGACCTTGGGAGTGGAGACCACCTCCCCCCCCTTCCTCGAAGGGTCTCTTAGGTGAAGTGTGCAATGTGGCCATGGTAGCGAATGCCGTGCATAAATGCATGATAAAGCTAATAAAGCTAATAATGACCCAGGAGGTTGGCTTTGATACGGATTTCGATACATGTATGTGGGTTCAGGTTAGGGGACTTACGTATGTATATGGAGGAACCTACCTGCTGTGGGCGATGGCTTGTACTGCGACTGCAGCACATACTTGGGCCGCTCCTCGCCGGCAATGATCTCCTTCTGGGTGATGCGTCGCTCGGGGGAGCTGGTGTGCAGTGGCAATATGGCCACGGCTGGCACACCCAGTGGTGTCATCTCCTCCGGACACTGTGGGGAACTGCATTCTGTGGAGCGTAAAATGTAAATATTAAAGAGAGTAATTAGTTATGGCTTTTACATTTATAAGAAATCAACCCCCGAGAGACCTTTGTTTTATATTTAAAAATAATGAAAATAAACTTAAAGTACCTTTGTTTGGCTTTAAGAAACTTAAAAATTAGCTTAAAGTTTTTTTTTAACCTAAGGAAATGTGATTTAAAATATTTTATTTGTTTGTTTTATATTTAACAATTTTAAAAATAAGCTTGAAGTATTTTTTAACCTAAGGAAATGTGATTCAAACTCGAATATGATTTATGAAAGTTTTCTGAAAAAGGGTGTGTACATTTTCAGGTTTCAGGTTCCCTTCCGTTCCCCTTCTCACTTAAAAAAAATATATATATATAAAAAAACCTAAACCGATGATTAATCGGCAGCCAAAGTTCGGGGCACTTCCGCCTGTTGCTGGCCAAGCGGAAGCGCGCTTGAAGGATCGGAATATGTGTGCGTGCTTTCCGAGCCACGCATAGTTTTTTTTTTTTTGGGCATAGACAGTGATGCCTGCTCCCTACTCTCGACTGGGCTTGTCGCCGAGGAGGGGCTTGTCGCATTCGCGGTTCGTTAGGCGCAACAATTAATGAAGAGCACCACCGACGACTCCCCCGAAAATCCGGGTGCCAGTTGCCAGTTACCAGTTGCCAGTTGCCAGGTTCGTTCCATTTGCTTGCCGCTTTTGGCAGTCAATAAACCGTGACGACCATCGGCATTAATGCAAATGCAGCAGAAGCAGCACCAGCAGGGCTTCCAATTCGAATATCCTTTGGGTTGAGAGGAGAGGTTGTGGAGAAAGTCATGTTGCCCCGTAAATCAATCAATAGACTCGATAGACTCGCTGGCAACTTCTGTGGGAATGCGGGCGTTGAAGAAAACAAGAAAATTATTTATGGTTTGGTTTTTGATTTGTCGTCACCATGGAATTACTTTTTGCCCGCTGATAATGGCCCAAACAGGCAGTTGTGTTAACTATTGATTTGCAATAGTTTATGGCAAGGCCAAAAGGTTAAACAAAAAGCGTTACTAAGGCAATTCAAAAAATCGAACTATAAGACAGTTCCCACTCAACGAGGCCTTGATGAAGGAGGTGTATATTTCTTATACAAAATTGTTTAAAAATAATACTAATAGTGAGCTCAACTAAATTTTTAAAGAAAAATTATAAAAAATAGTATCTCCCTCTGACCAGGAGCTCCCTGAACGTCTGTGAACCCTGCTGGGCCCCCCTTGGCAACTGTTTTCGAATTAAATTAACTAGAGAGTTGCCACCGCAGAGGAGAGCAAGTGCAGCTCTGCTCACTGCTTTCCCGGAAGCGCGAAACAGGAAGCATTCAAAATGGCGTCCAATTTAAAGGACACCGAGGCTGAGGCCGGGCAGAGCCTGGCAGATTGTCAACCGGGGCCGAGGCGAATGTTTGCTTAAATAATTCATAATTAGATTACACAAAGGCAAACGAAAGCGTTTGCGAATGAAAAGAACGCGCTCGACCGCCACTCCCCCCGAGATGGGGGATGCCCGCTAATTGCGTTGCGGCAGGAAGATGGATGGAGGGGGGAGGGAGATGGGGATGGGGATGGTTACCGGAAGGGGGATCGGCATGGGAAAGAGTACATGCTGCGGGCAAGCCTGATATTAAAAAATACTAGAAACGTAAGAGAATTGATTTATATTCCAAGTAAGATTGCGGCAAAAATATTGAAATATCCTAGAAAGGATTACAGACTTTCAAAAGGGCCAATGGCAGTGAAACGTTAGATATTTACTTCTTTAATTAATAATAATAATAGATAAATAAACAATTTAGATTCTCGGCTTACCTGCTTCCTGGAGCTGCTTGGCCGCGCACTCGGCGCACTCGGCACACTCGGTGCACACGCCCTGCAGATCCTCTTCCGATTGCTGCTGCTGCATGGCTGCTCCATGATGCGGCTGTTGATGCGACTGTTGCTGATGCTGCTGCTGCTGCTGCTGTTGCTGCTGCTGCTGTTGTTGCTGCTGCTGTTGCTGGGCCGTGCCTACGGGCGGTGGCGGTGGCGGTATCTGGCCAGCATTGGTAGCGGTGGCTCCATTGCGAGCGGCCAGCATGGCAGCGCGCTGCTGCTGGAGGCGCTGGATAACCTGCAGTTGCTGCAGATGCTGGGCCCCAAAGATGTGGCCACTGAGGGCGCCGCCCAGCGTGTTCTTCAGGCTGCTGTCCTTGTAGCCATCGGGCGGACTGAGGGCGGCATCGTCCACGAACTCGATGGGTGGCTGGTATTTGGGGCTCTGTAAGGGGAAGACAGGTGAAGCAGGTAAGTTGCACCGCAAATTAAGCTAATCGAGTTACAGGTAGTTATGCATGCTACATGGATGTGGCTTATGCAACCAGAAGAGAGTGCTATCCCTGGCAAGTGGATGGATTTCTGAAGCCAAAAGCCACAAGTATTAACCGCAAAGGCAATGGGAGAGGGCTGTCTAATATAGAATTAATATTGATATTAATTTATTTGTATTTTATACAAATTCTCCCTTGTAAAACTGCCAAATATTAACTCCTTACCTATGAAAAATATCACAAAAAGCTACTACAAATAAAATATATTTCAAAAGTATGCCAGTGAGACTGTTTTACTGGGAAAATTACAGTGATATTTACTTATTTTATGTGAGAAAAAATTAAATACTTGAAAGAAACTCAACTGAGAGTTTAATCTAAATTTCTTTCTTATTTATTTAATTAATTGTTGCATGACTGTACTTCTTTTAACATTAAGACAAGCAAATTATTACTTTATTTTCTTCTCTTTTGATTTGTGAGAAACTCTCGAAGGGGTAATTCCTTTTGTTGACTAAGTTTTAAAACAAAAATAAATCTCTTTTTTTTTGACAATAAAATATCATGTCACATAAAATCATGTAGATATTTTTTGTCAGCAAGTCCTACCACTTTTCCGGCTGAAAAAACCCAGCTGAAGTTGTAAAAAGCCAACCCAAATCCTGCCACACAGGAACAGCGACAGCAAAGGAAGTGCACAAGAGTTATGTTACACCCATGTGTGTGTCTGTGTGTGTGTGTGTGAGTGGCACTCGTAAGGATGGGATATGGGCTTCGAATTGCATTCCCGATTCCCCGGGGGAACTGCCAAAAAATCCTGTTTATTTGCAAGTGTAGCAAGAAGCCTGCTGCTGCACCGTCTAGACAAGGATCCTCCTGGTCGGAGACTTCTCTCTGCTGGCTTACAAGGAACACACATCCTTCCTGATTTTTTTTTGGGGGGGGGGTCCTGCCATAACTCTTCTTGAGATGGGAAAACTTTTGCATAAATGCGGTGTCTTTCTTTTTGCAAGGAAGTAGATGCAGCGGCGGATGTGGCTAGCTGAGAGTGTGTTATGCAATGCACTGGGTAAACTTGTTACACACACTAAATGCATATTAAACTCTTCAGAGAGCACACCCGCACACACACAGACACACCGACACAGCGACACAGCCTAGGAGGAGGACGCACTTGAGCAGCGCCAAGTCAAGTGCATTGGGCATTGCACTGAGCAAAAAGCCAGCTCTATTAGGTCACCACAAATTTATGAAATAACATACATACTCTACCAGAATTTTTGCACCATGCAGGCCGGGCCAGGCCAGACAGGACGACTCAAGGAGGAGACACAGAGAGAGCCAGAGTATGGAGCAGATAAGCAAAAAAGCGGCGCACTCAAGTGTCGCTTATGTGGCAGCAAATTGAAATTTAAACGCAGCTCGAGGGCCGCTCAGGATCGATACGAGTGCCGAGGTGAGAGCGGCAATGACGATAATGACGACGACGCTGACGAGGACCATGAGGGTGATGATGAAGATGATGACGATGACGATGACGAGAGTAGTGTTGAGGAGGGTTAGGAATCTGGGAAGGCAGGCAGGAAGAAATGTCCGAATCAAGGCAACTTTCCTGAATATCCTTAACACATAAAACGCGCTCGCTCATCTCGAACAGCCTGACGACGCCCACAATTCATAAAACAATCTATCACTGGCAAACACTGGGACAACAACGGCAGACAGACAGACAGACACCCAACAATCCCAACAATGTTGCTGCAGTTTCGAGTTACTGGCACACAAGAAAAGCATTTTGTATAAAAGTTCTTAAGTGATTTATACACACTTGCCAATAGAGAATGCGAGGACAAACTCGCAGCTATTATGTGTGTTATGTGCCATCCGCACAATGGCCCATGTATCTGTGTATCTGTGTGTCTGTGGATCTGTGTATCTGTGCCTGCGCCTGTATCTCTATCTGTATCTGTATCTGTGTGTGCGGCTTGACTCCTACTTGACTGCCACTTGGGTGGTTAGAGAGCGGGGGGGTGGTGTAGAATCGAGGACACTGGGGCCGCTGTGCTTTTGTCCCTAGTCCTCCCCTCCATCCCCTTCCCCCCCTCTCAACCGATAACAAAAGTTGGACAGCCCTGCGTTTTGGCCGTAATTAACATGGAAGGCTGGCATGTCACACCCTCCCCGAGTCGCCGAGGAGATAACGTTGAATTGAAAAGGAAAACAACTCCCGGGCTCCTCCTAATTTGCAAGGCAGCCTCCCGGACTGAAGTCGTCACTCTGGCTGAGTAAATGATAAACCAACATCCGAAAGCCAAACGGAAATCTGACTGATATTCCCAAGAAAAAAGCTCTGAAATCTTAGTTTTGGCAAGCAAATTTAGGGGGAAAGTCAGTAGGTATAAAATGTGTATGATAATACAAAGATTTAAATAGAAGAAAGAATATGAATAATAATCAAAAATTATATAACGATTGTAAAAAGATTTAAGAGATATTTAGAATGTTATCAGTAAAAGTGATACAT
>JAEIIJ010011857.1:0-19414 GCA_018904815.1 Drosophila ogumai | reverse complement strand
TATTATGGCATTAACTTAACTAAACTCCCTTTTGTAATTTTAAACCAATTTGTAGAATTTCAAGGTGTTAATAATAGAAAAGAATTGCCTCAGTGAAACTTGTAAGACTAATATAATTGATCAAGGACTGTGACTGTTTTTTTTTAATAAGTCTTAAATATAGAACTTTTTAAATATAGTTTTTTGCAGTGTGCATCTTTTGTTCCCTTCAAATGCACTGGAAGCAACAACACACAAGCAGCATCAACTGCAGCAGACGACCTTGAAAATGCTAAAATTGAGTCAATTGTTGTTGCTGCTTGTGGCCTGGCAGTTTGTTTGTTCTCCCCGTTGTAGTTGTAGTTGTTCCTGCAGCTGCTGATGCTATTGTTTATGACAGCAACACACTGAGTTATTAAAATTTACTTTTGCAATTGCATTCCACAAACCGCTTAGCCTTTGTTTCGCTTCGAACAACGAAATACTCTCGGAAAGAGATCTCTGCTGAATGTAATTTATTTATAAACAATTTGAGTGGATCGAAGTGCACTTTGAGGCAGTTAATCATTATCTTTTGAAATTATTTTGTTTGAATAACCAAGACGAGGACTGTGCAGGAACTATTAAAAAATGTTTTATATTTAATTTAAATATACCAATTAAAAATCTATTAACCTTTATTTATTTTTATTTACAGGTTTGTTTCCCAAGGACTTTATTATTTATAAAGCTTCTCACCGATTGGGCAAGTCTGAATATCATAAATTTACTCTTAACATTTAGAAATTAAGATAAATTCCTTATTTACCCTTCTTGATATAATTGAAGTGCTTGATAAAATGCAGCAGGCGGTCGTCCATTTAATTAATTGAACACATTGAGCTCTCCCTTTGGAATCTTTATCCACCTTTTGATGGCTTATAAAACTGGCTTTCGGTTTAATGTATTCCAAAAATGTGCTACTCCGTCGCCCAAACCCTTTGTAATTGTTTTAGGGAATTATTATCGGGGATCAAAGCGATATCAAAACGTTGTAAGCCGAGGGATAATGGACTTGTGGCTACACATTTCTGTGCGAGTGGTGGATTTAACCCAGACCCGGGAATTCATCCTTGGCATTTAACAATGCTTGACTTGCCCTGCCACTGGCTTGTTTTTGCCGCTGTTGCTGCTGGGAAACCGCGAAACTGCGCTTCTTGAATTATTTAAGACACACAAGTGCGCACCACCCCCGGCATCTGGCAGGAATCTGGCCTGTAGCTTGTACCCAGTACCTTGTACCAGCCAGCGAGTACAAGGATAATGCCAAGCAGATAAAAGTGGCCGCAATGTAGCATACATTAAGGCGTCGGCGGCGTCGCCACCACTAAAGTCCTCTTTGGCAGCGGCAGCTTGATTATGTCTCGCGACTCGAGACTCGAGTGACTCCACAGGGCCACTCCCGCCCAGCCGCACAAAAAAGAAATTAATTAATTTTTAAGCGTAATTAAATGCAAAGCAGCACTCGGTCGCACCCACACCAGCACCAGGAGCCCACAGATCCCTTGTCCTTCCATTACGCTTACGCACACTGAAATTTTTTTAAGGATTCTTTAATTTAAGGGAAATGTTGGGTCTAATTATTTAAAATGATGTGGCAAATATCTGTGCAAACAAATCTTATGTTAAATATATAAACTAAATTATATTTTATGATTATCAATATATTTTTTTTAAACAAAATTATCAATGGGATAAATGTTAAACATTTTGACTTGTGTTTTGTATTTTATATAGAACAGTCATAATATCAAAACACTTTTTTTGAAAATATCTTAATATAAAATTAAAATAGAAAATAATATAAAAACTTGTATTTTATAATAAATATTTCCCAATAACCTTACCCTTGCCTCATTTTCGTTGAGTGTAGGCCGAGCTCGCTTTGTTTTGCTGGCCATGAAGACGCAAGGTTAACACCCACTTGGGCAAGGACGCGAGGGATGCGCGCCTGTAATAATTTTCGAGCCCCAAACATTTCTTAAAGGATGTGATTTCTTTGAAATGAATTTCTGGCCTCCAACGCCGAACATTTTCCTTCACGCAATTAAAAATTCCACTCGAATCCGTGCCCCGAAAAAAGGTTATCCACTCGAGCGCAGTTAATGGGCTTCGAGTTCGGTTTCACTGGGCTTACTTTATTTTATTTTTTCGTATTTCGCATTTTGTGCTGTTTGTTCGGGTCCTGCGAGTGATTGGCAGAGGGCGGTGTGCCCCAAGGTGGCAGAAACTTTGTCTGCCACTGACTTTTGCATGTGGGCCGGCCAATCAACGCCCAGGAGTGGCGCGGTCAGGAGCTGAGTTGGGCTTCGACCGGGAATCAGGACCAGGTCCAATACGAGACCCTTGAGAAACCGGAGGAGCCCAGAGCACAATGGCTCACAGATTGAGACTTGGCTTTGGCTGCCGGTGCGGCTGCGGCTTCAGCGCCAGATCCAACTTCCCATTCAATTTTCATGGCTCGTTTCGTTCGGTTTTGCTGCTGCTTTTGGTCAATTTCACTTTTATGTGTGTAGTCATCAGCTAAATGCCCTCGCCATATAATATTTACCAATCGGGCGGAGGCCTGCCTAGCGTGTACATATGTTTTTATATAGAGACAACGTGCTCGTGTCGATTTGTTGGTTATTTTTAGGCGCCTCAACTCAAAACAATAGCAAAATCCAATTCAAACAAATCGAAACGAAACAATTATGCGCCTTTGGCCTCTCACAAACTGTCAGTGTTTGCCTAATGGACTCAAAATGTAATCGATCCAAAATGTTTAAGTTATGAATGAAAACAAATTTCAAGAGCGTTACTCGGGGGCCAAAAATACATTTTGGATATACATTCGATAAGGAAAATTATAATAATAATGAACCAAAATTAAGAAAGGTAATTATAAGTATTTTAATTGGTGCAAAATAACTATGTATATATAACCACAACCAAGTATTTAAAGAATATCAATAGCAATAATACCACCTTTGATGGTATTTATTTTATTTACCATTGACTGCAAGCTGCACATTTATAAATATTACTTCAAAGTATTTAATGGATTTATTTTACGGCAACATGGACAGATATTTTCATTAATTGCTTGCAATTTAATATTAACAAACGCAATCAAAAGAAAAACGTTTTCAATATGAATTAATGCCTTTGCTTACGTACATATATAAATATATATATATAAGCAGGTTCGGTCGCCATGTGTGCTGCCGGCACAGCTGACCAGCGAAAAGATATATCTGGCTCTTACCCCTCCCGATCCGGTTCATTATTCGTTCGTGGCCCAGTTCATTAATGGAAGGCACACTGCATGGACACCTCTACAAGCACCGCCCCTTCTGCCGGGCTCCACGATTCAATTAAATCGATGCCAATGCCGATTCCACTGACCGTCCGTGTGCCCGTGGGACTGCATCTATATATAGTGCAGAGAGAGGTGTGTGTTTGTTCAGCCACACACATGTCAATAGCTGTTTTAAGTTAATTAATCAAAGCTGAGCCAATTTTTTCAAACGCTTTGCACATTGCGGTTTCTAAAAGGCTGCGGTCGCCCCTCTGTGTGTTCGCTACCGAAAATGCACTCGACATTTGGGTTTCTAATCGGTTTTGATGTTAATTATTATATATTTTTTGTATTGTTAAAAGAAAACTTATAAAAATATTTATTTGTTTATGCGCAACTGCGGGACCGCATTAACCTTTCCGACTTCCTTGTGGGCCTTCAAATTTCAGCCCATCTTCCGCTTGACATCTCCATCCCGCATCGCTGGGGGATTTGCTTTGTGTTTTGGGCGTTTGCATTTTCTGCTTTCAAACATAAATCGGACTTTTGTAATTTAAACGCCATTACTTTTCGAATTTCGTAAACAATTTAGCTTATTTTAACACGGGTCGTCGTTGTTGTTTTTGCAGCCGCTCGATGATGATGATGATATTTTCTTTGGTATTCGTTGAATGTTTTTGTTTTGTTTCGGTTTTCGGTTTGGTTACGTTCAAGGTAAACGTTCGGCCAGTGTTTGCATTCGAATTTTCGAGTTAATTTCGTTCTTCGACAGGGGCACGTGGCAGGGCTTACTAATTGGCACTTGAATGTGGCCCGAAACTGGGACCGGGTCAAAGCCAGGCTGAGCCGAGCCATTGTCAGGCCTTGGCTTCCGAAAAGGAGGAGGAAAAAAATCAAATTTACACACTCTTACCAGACGAATGTGGGACAAGCAGGCGGGGCTCTGCGGCACAATTGTCCTTGCAAGGACACACAGCTGCCACGTCAACGTCTTGGCCAAGGGCTGAGCAGTTCCTGCTGCTGGGGAATATTGATCCGTTTTTTTTTCACAAGAAAAGAAACGTTCAACTTGGCCAGGTAAGCCAGCGAGGCGTGGCAATTTATGAATTGTGCTTGGGCCAACGCTGCGTATACGCGATGCTTATTGATTGTGTCTGATGCGAGGCGAGAATACTATTCGAATAAGCTTTCAGCAACAACTCAAGGATTGCCCTAGAAATATTTAAAATATTTTATTTCCAGCCCTTTTGCGCTGGTAGATCTGCAACAGTTTCCTGCGCTCAATGTCATCGACTTTCGACACAATTATGGCAAATTTCCGAGCTGCAAAACCGTTCTAAAGGCGAAAGTTCAATTTCGTATTCAATTTTCCATTTCCACGGTGAGCACATAGCACACAGAGAGCGATAGCAAATTGCCAATGCCTGAGCTCAAACAATTTCGACGTACCCTCAAATTCACATTCACTTTCACCTGGCTCTTTTTCAGCGTGGGTGAGGGTGTGTGTCTGCTTTTATCGCCATCGACTTTGACTTTCCCGCCTGCAGGCACTTTACCTGTATATGTATGAGCCATATAGACAGGTAAACGATAACACTAACACACATAGGGGTGGTGCTTTGCCAGCACAGACAATTTGTCTTTTCCCCAAAACATCAGTGTGCTGCCAAACGTTTTTAGCAGAACAAATGTTTTAAGTTTCTACGAATTTTTAATTGGCTGGCTTTACTTAAAATTTTGTGGAATTTTGTATCAAAAGATCGATTCTTAAAAAGGACCAAATTAAACTTCATATATATCTAGTTTTCCTTATATTTTTGGCATTCATATTTGGATGTCAGCACTGACAAACAGGTGAACCGCCCGCGGCTTCGGCTGCAGCGACAAAGGCGCGTCGGCAACGTGTCGGGCATAAGTAATGTTTTTTTTTTATGTATTTTTTATACATATTTCCGCCGTTTTTTGGAAGCTGCGTGCATGTAAAACATGGGGCAAACGAAGCAGAGGAACAGCAGTTTGCAAACAAATCGAAAATGGCAAAAAAAAGGTAGAGAAAAGAGAAATTTCGATTAAAAGTGGTGGAATTTAAAAAGAAATAAGCCATTTGAAATATATAAGAGGAGTCGTAGGGAGCGTCGCTTTATGAAAATAAAGATCACAAAAATAGTTTATATTAAATATTTTTAATATTTGTATACATTTTTTTTATGGTGATAAGCTCAATTATTTAAATATTGAATGTATATTTCTTCTGCTGGGATTGGATACGATTTTATGGTATTTATTGGCATTTCCTGGCCGTCCATTTACTCTCCTTGACGTGGCCAGTTTTGGGTCACTTGCTCAAGGCTGTGCTACGCGATATTATCTCAGTTTAATGGGGTCCGGGACACGTTCGTTGACCGTTGACCGGATGTCTGCATGCATGCAACGGGGCCAACTCACAAACGGGCCACGGCGGACACGTGCCGCAGGACAGCTGGAAACAGATGAAAATTCAATTTCAATAATTTATACCCAGCAACATGGGGAAATATATTTAAATGGATCTTTAAAAGCATCTGCCATTTCTTATGCATGCTTAATAGCCAAGAAAAATTTGCAATATGCCAGCGGCGACTGTTGGTAAAAGCAAGCAAATGCTTTAGGGGATGGCCGCCCACATCCACATCCATGAAGCGCTCCAAACTGGGACCCGAACTCATATCACTCATACGCCACGTGCAGCGCCTGCCTGTCTGTCAGTCGCTCCTGCTCCATTTTGCGTGATGTTTTTAATTAAAAAATGTTAATATGGAAGCTGCCAACTTGGCGTGCTCACGTGAGAAAGGGAGCTTAAGCTTAAGTAGCCTTGGACTTCATGTTGCTTTTCAGATGCTTTTTCACTCCATTTTTCTTTACCAATTTACAAATAATTTAAGCTTTCGCAGAAATTCTATATTTGTAAAAGGGAGTTAATTAAGTAATTGAAATTACTGTTTTAAGTGTTTTATTAAAAATTATATAAATTAATCGAATGAAATGTACTCTTGACTGAACAAAAGTTCCGAATCTAACAAATAAATGGGACAACTTATGGGGAAAATTGGAGTGAAGTATGTGGCCAACATCTGTTTGTGGTTAAAAGTATCAATACCGCATTCATTTGCCACTGGCCAGGCCATTTATCAATTTATCAATTGAAAGGCATTCGCATGTAAGCATGGCCAGGCCCTGGCAAGCTCCCCGAAGTATGCAATGAAAAATGGCACCGAAAATTGTTGCACCGAGGAATCAAAGGCAGCGCCAATCGAGCGTGCGAACCGCAGACAGAGACGGCGCTAGTTCACAGAAAAGAGACAGAGAGCAAGGCAGACACAGAATGGTAGAGCAAGAGGGACAGACTAAGGCAATGGCATTGTTTGGATGCAAGTGCATGTGAGTGTGAGTAAATCAAATTAAGTTATCAGATAACCGTGTAAACTCTGCCAAGCAATTGCAGATTGCAGAGGGAAAACTTTTACCTTGATATTCTCAGCCACCGCCTCACACACACCCAGTCACACACTGGCAATGAATGGCATCCTGAAAAGAAATTGCTGAAAAAATAGAGCGAGCCCACAAAAAGAAAAAAAAAAAAAAAAGAAAACGAAGGATGGCTTAAAAAATAGAGCAAGCGGCAAAGCAATCAGCCATGGCAAGCTGTGTGTGTATGTGTGAGTACGAGTTTGTGTGTGTGTGTTTGTGCAGCATAACTGTCATGGCAAATCGATAACACTGCGTGACCAGAAAATGCGACAATCCCACTGCATAGCACCTACCCCTCACATTAATGGTTAATTTCCATTTCTCTTGCATTTAGTGTGCCTTTGTCTATATGCATTTTAAATATTAAATATTTATTAAAGGCTTTCCATTCATTATCGGTAATATAATTGAAATATAAAAACATTTACTCTTTGGCTATGTGCCGTCAACAAATGTTTTAAATGATTAATTTAATGTATTAAATGTAATTCAATGCATTCAAGAATACGTTTACTATTGTAAAAATAAGTCAAATTTATTGAGAAACTCAGCGGATATTGCATAAAATCTACCTGAAGGCCCTTTCTATTATTTGCACTCTAAAAAAACTATTCTGACGTCGTGCCAGACTAATACCGATTTACCTTGCTTTCCAAAGTGTCAAAGGTTGCTGCATATGGGCCTGTTTTTATTCGGCCACCGAAGGCCGCGGGTAATGCGTTTATCCGAAACGGGAAATGTCACAAAATGGCTGGCTGGCAAAAAGGGAAAATTGAGAAAATGGCGAAAAGGCCGTCAAGGTTGGAGCATGTAGAAAATCACCTTAAAGTGCGCAACGATGACGAGGGCTTAAGGAGCGGCAGTGGGGCATTAAGGACAATGGCGGAAGGCAGCTTAATGTCAACAGCAGCCAACGTTCCCTGCTCAAGTTAATGATACTCATCATTATCATCGGCAAGCGCCAAGCGGCTTCTTATCGCACACACTCCCACATTCATTAAAGCACGCGCACGCATACGCCCCGCTGGACCGCCTTCGCAAATTGCGCATACGCCCCGTACGCCGTTAAGTGTTTGTTCGCCCGATGTTCAGGTCCCGGTCCCGGTCCCGGTCCAATGCCAAGTGACAAAAATATCGGTGTGCGAAGGGCGGGCAAGGGGCGTGCACTTAAATCTGTTCTTGTTTCAAGTATGCACGAAGCACATTTTAGCAACGGCTTCGGTTCATTTTAAGTGACGCTTACACGGCACTACATCACGTCTCTTTTGCCTCCGCGCTGGCATTGCATAACTTGTTGCTTTAGTTTGTGCTTAACTTTGCTCTCAATGAATTTTATAGTTGCGCCTGCCAGCCAGCTTGTCCTTGCTTATATAAAGTCCTGCTCCCTGCTCCCGTCTATACATGTATATACATACCTATGTCTGTTGCCTGTTGCTGACTCTTCTCGGGTGGCTGTGTGCATTTGGCTTTTAAATATTTAACAAGCACCATTATTGAGTTCACTATGCCGTAGCAGGATCTGAATTAATTTCGGATATTATGCAGAAAATCTTCCTTTATTTCGTTGCAAAACTTTTCCAGATAAATGGCCGATTGGGAACTGTCTCGAAAGTTTTGGGCAAAAAAATAAAAATAAAGTACACTCTGGTTGCTTCGAATTGCTGGAGCAAATTAAGTGTTTGAAAACTGTTGGTAATGAGTTTTTCGACACAGCTAACAAATAGGTGTTTTCAATCTTAAAGCTTTATTATCCTAAGAAATATGGTTGTCCATGAGAAGCGAATATTCTTCTGGTTTTATTTCCTCATCAAAACAATTGCCATCAATATCAATAACAATCTGATTTTTATGTTTATGCTTAGCTGATTTACTCACAGCTCCATTGAACGTTAATCTCGCGCGCTTATTGAATTATTCACTTATTCACTTATACTTAAACAAGTACACTCTAGAATTTTCACACCAACTCATAGGCAGGTGTTAAATCTGTGCACATAATATTTTTCACGGCTGCTGACCAATTCGCCACCCAGTTTAAATACTATTGAATCGCTCTGTGTGAACTTTTTTTTTTATCAAGTTGCAGCAACTCCCTAGCTGACCGGCGTCCATCTGACGTCCGACATCAATTTTTACTCGTGCTGTCAATCAGACTCTCCCCACCTCAGTCCGTTTGGCGTTCTCGTGTAACCTCAAGCGAACATGCCAAGCCAATCGACCCCGCCCTCAAAACGCCCCCCGCATTACCCCTTTACTGGCTCTTCTTGGAAAACCTCGCTGTCAGCGTGCTTTGCCGTTGTGATTTTGTTTGCCGCGAGCGGTGAGGTAACACGACCCGTGAGGTTCCAGGTTCATTCCCAAAACCCCCGATTGCGAAGTCGTACCACAATTGCGCTGGGTAATCCGGGATGAGAGGGTATATTGGACCCTGAAAACAATATTTTATTTAATGTTCAAATTATTTAAACGCTGAGACTTAAATTAACTACATACATTTTTATAATTGTGGATCCTGAAAATATATATAATATTTAATTTAAATTTTCTCAGATTTAGAATAGCAAGTAGTAAAGCAAGTAGAAAATTTTCATTTCTGTAAGCTACCAGATTTGGTTCAGTTTGCAAGTTTCATGTTAGATTGATATACAATAAGTTAAATGAGTATGAGAGCTAATGATTCTAAACTGCAAGTATTTTTCAGTCGAGATCTAGGCCTCACATTCGACCCACCTTTGGTTCGCAGTCTGTGTTGTTGCCACGCACCACCAACGTGCCAATTAATCATATTAATTTGTTGCCATTCGCTTGTAAATTTTTCGTATCGATTTTCAGCAGCCGCTGCCACTACTGGTGGTTTGGGTAACCGAATCTGAATCCAGAGGAGGGAGCTACGAAATAAACCCCGAAATTTATGCTAATCTATGCTGGCTAGAATTCGGCGAGTCTTTGGCTATGGCAGTGTTGGAGCCAAAACCCAAACTCAAACTCAAACCCAAACCCAAATCCCGACCCCGACCTAGACCGCACACAACCCGCAGTCGACTGAGCAAACATAATTGTAACTATTTTATGGCCAGCTCGCCAAAAATTATGTTAAGCGGCACGGGGCAGTAAAACCGGCGAGGCAGCAAACAACAAGCAAAATAACGACATCATCATTAACATCATCAACACCAGCGGCAGGAACAACAAACGTTTTAAAAATCTAATTAGCTGCTTCAATGGCGAAATTTAATTAAATAAGTTTGTGCAACTGCCGCCGATGCTGCAAAGTTAATTAAAAAAGAAATGTTGACACATCCACACATGTGTTCGCCTTGTACTGCACACACGTACTATGTGTAGGAACGAGCGAGTGTAAGCAGGCAAGTGAAGGATAAAATTGCGAAAGCACCTTGGGAAATATTCCTTGCAGTTAACCAAGTTATTGCAAAGTTTTTAACTTTCCGATGGGCAAAGTTACGAGTGCTTGACTTGAGAGGGAATTTTATTTGGATTAGGGAACGATGATTTACTTATCTATAAGTAGGTACACAGTTTGCTCTCGATACCAGCAAATAGATGGCTTTTGTTTGCACCTAAACATGGCATTTATTACCGCATGTGTAGTATACAGATATTCACTCCCATATCTTATCTCTCGCAGTGACAACCTTTCTCCCCCATAAATTGCACTCAGGGCTGTTAATCAAGTTTTATTGGCACACTTAATCAAAGTTAATATTGCACGCAATTTGCCAGCAATATTGGTTTTTAGGTCTGGAAAATGTTTACAAACTGTTTATTTTAATTAAGTTCTAGTTTTGTTATATTTTACAAATATATATCAGCTTTTTAGATTAATTCAAATGCGCCCTTGCTTTATTTAATGAAGTCAAACTCTTATATAGTTTGAGTTTAATTTGCTTTATCCTGACTCCGGGTTACTAAATAACTTAAATTCATACTCTTTCTTCACAAGAAAGCTGCAGTCCCACCAAGCCAGACATTTGCATTTGAAATGACTAACCGGAAGCTAACCGACTCGTAACTTCGTTTTAGTCTTGGTGCTAAGAGGGGCTTTGCACAAATGTTGGAGGACTCGTTGCTACATTTGCCCGTTCGCTGACACGCTCTGGCTGCCTGGGAAATCCTAGCCAGAGTCCCAATGACTTCGGTCCTTGGTCTTGGTTACGGATTCGGTTTCGCCCAGAGCTACTTGCGATGCCCTTAAACGAATTAAGTAGAGCTTATGCCTGGGACCCCGCAGTAACTACTTAACTGAGCAAAAAAACCCGGGCGGCCATTAACTTTCAGATTTTGTGTGAGCTTTTTTGTCAGTGCCTGTGGATGTGGATGCGGATGTGTGCTGCGCTTGTTTCCTACTCCTGTTGCCTGCTTTGTGTCTCTCTTTGTGCCGCCCACTTACTTATTAATGAGCGCTCACTCACACCTTCGCACTCACTCACACTGGCAAGCGCAGATTTCAGGATGTACTCGCAGCATTTGCACATTGCGCCAGGACATTTTGTGGCACGTGGAGCAGCCCGATGCCTACGCAGTTATCTGAGCGCCTGGCTGGCAATTCCAAGCTCTGCTCACATACAAACAACTGAATCGCACACACAACACAGTCGGCAGGACCCACAAATGGAATACACACAGTCCTGCCATCGGGCTGCCATCCCGCCCACACTCACAGACAGCACAGCGAAAGGACGAGCGCAAAAGTTTTTGCGGCTTAAATGGAAAAAAATCTACCATGAAAGAGGGCGAAAGTAGGCTTGAACTTAAAATACCCTTTATTCTAAACTCAGAAAGCACATTTAAGGTATATCCTGTTAAATCTGAATAGCTAAAAGTATTCCTTTTAATGAGCTATTTTTATTTTTATTCAAAAATCGGCAGCCTAAAAGAATGCAAATTTTAAAAAATAATTTAAATAACACTTTTCAACATTAGCAAATTTTTTGTTCAGCTAAAAATGTAATTTGTATATTTTGGGATACTTTTTCATATTTTTGTTTGGTCGGAATCAAATACATTCCCACTAATATATCGGGACAAGGAAAAGTATATCCCCAACTAGGGTACTCAAAATATGAGAAAAAAAAGAAGGAAAAGTGGAAAGGCAGAGCGAATCTCCAACTTTTTATTTAGTTTCAGCTTTCGCCCAGCCCTTTTTCGCTTCTCATTTTCAACGGAAATTTTCAAATGTGCAACTGTTGAGTATTTATTAGAGAGCCCCATAAGCATGAATGGCTTTTGTGGGAGCGTGTGAGTGGAAGCAGGGGCCGGAGGTCAGGTGGCTGACTCGTGGGCTCCCTAGGGGATTTGCGCTTGAATACAATTATAGCGAATGTATTCATGCGCGCAGTGGAAAGTTCGGGGCAAACTAATCAAGAACCTATAAATAGTTGGCCAGTTCCCACGAATTCAGATAAAATTCAGGTGTTTTCTGGTATTTCACGGCACAGACGCCAAACTTGTAGCCTGTGCGAGCAGCTGGAGGTCTGAATCAACTTTCGTGTTTATGCTTTTGGGCAGTTGGCGAGCAAATTAAATATTTAATAGCAAAAATTACAGCCTTAAATTGTGGACTCTTTAAAGGTGAGGTAGTAAATAATTTTGTGTTTATGATTCTAGTTTTTGTATGCCAACAGAGCACGCATGTACATACCTGCTTTAATTTCCAAGATGATTTTCCTAATATTTCCAGGCTGCTCTAATGCTATGACCAACGCAAATATAATCAACTGTGACTCTACCTGCTTACGAGTCCTGGGTAATTAATTTCTTATTTCGAGGCTGAATATTTAAATTGCCATTTCATTCGGTAATTTCTTGTATAAGTAAATAATGTTGGTGATTCTTTGGCAAACACAAATATGAAATATTGTTAAAATAATTACATAAGTTATGAAGGAGTTTATAAAGTAAACTCGTGTTCAATGAATTTCCATCATTTGTTTATTTTATTTTCCACTACCCCTCAATATCTTAACTTCCACAAGAATTTATCCCCGAACCAAAGGGGAATAAATCAAGTCAATGCCACCAATTACTAATCTATTTGCAAGTCACTGAGCTGAAATGCTGCCCTCATCCCTTAAGCCTCTAGATCTGTCAAGGGACATTTTCATTTGATTTGCAAATGAATGAATCCTTTTCAATTCGGTTAACTGACGCTTTTCAAAGCCAAATCATCTGATGCGCCCTTGCTCAGTTTCGTTTTTTCATTTCGTTTTTGTCAATTAACTAGCAAATGTCAAAGCGAAAATCACTTAAAGTATTCAATTACTAAATGTAAAACAACGCGGCCCCGAATAAAGGAGATGAAAACGCTGGGGAAACCAACAAGGTAAAATGCGGAGTGAAATGAAATAAAAATGCGGGGCAAAATGGAAGCTTGTGCCAGATGACGGCTGACAGGGGCGGAAATAGAGTGGGGCAAGTGCAGCGATGGCGGCAGTCACTGTAACAACAAAAACAACGACAACAGGTGGCATAAAAGTGTTGTAAATAGAGCTTTATAGTAGCTAAGCTTGGTTGTTTCATATATTTACTTGACCTTTTTACAAAATATGTAGATACAACTTTAAATTTTAATCAAAAATTATTTATAATGTAACGCCTTACAAAACACAACAGATTTAATGCTTTAGGGGTTTCTTACCTTGCATGTTATAGCAGGGTCAAATATCCATTTCAAACCCCATTAACCATATATATTCTTGATGCGCATCAAAAGTCGGGCCTTTCTAGCCATGTTGGGAAGAAAAACAATTTTGACCCATTAAAATTTTCAAAAATTTGAAAAAAGTGTTATTTCTTGAATTTGTAAATTGCAAAAGATTCCCGAATTAAATTTGATTTGATTTTTTGGCTTAGTTATAATTGATTTCTGATTCGAAGCCATCCTCCTATGGCAAACTGCAAGGGTATACAAATTTCGGCTGTCTGAAGTTTCATCTCTTGTTTTTTCTGTTAAGTATATTGAGTATTGGGTGATTTAAAGGCACACCCCACGATATATTTTATAGATTTTACCTTGCCTTTTAAACAAACATTTTATTTCATTATCTAAGACACCTTTGGTAATGCATTTAAAAACTCTATAAAAAAAATCAATGCTCCTTTAAACGTATTTCAAATCCATATCTTTCTCTTTGCAACTGCTTGCTTTTGTCTTTGGTTTAGATAATTAGTTTATTTACAATTAAATGAGCTATAAACATTTTTTTATCAAGGTACTTTAACATTTTTGTAAGCCAGAGCTGGCAGAACTGAGAGCTCCCGCTGCTGGCATATGTTACAGCTGCTGTCAGCGTCCGCTAGCTATGGCGTCTGCTGGCGTTTTCTTCCTTCAATTTATTTCGCCTGTCGCTGTTCTCGCGCCTTGCCTTCTCCTTCGTCCTTCAGCGTTGCATGGGTGGCCCTTCTGGCCCTAGAATAAATATTCAGTGTGCCACCCGCCCTCAACCTTCCCTCTGTACTTCTCCCCCTTACGCTCCCTCGCTGCGTTTATACAAATAATTGTTTTTGGCGAGCCAGCCACGAAGCTCCTCGCTGCACTTTTTTGCAAATAAAGCCAAAGTTGTTGCCGCAGTTTAATCTTTTTTCGTCGTCGTGATTTCAGCAGCCGCAGGACAAAATGGGTAGCGGGCACGAGATGAGGCAGCTGCTCGAAGAGCGAGGGGACCAGGGCAAACAGGTCAGGTGAACGGCTTACAGTGGGTAGGTTGGTGCGGACTCATTGAAAGCATTTTCCCCTGGAGGCTATTTCCAGGAGTTGTTTTTGGTATAAGTTTAAAAGTGTAATTTTTCAGGCATCCTGCACTTTTTTCCACGAACGAATTTGATTGGTTTTTTGAACTACTCTGGGACCTGATATTGAGAGATTTTTAATTAAATTTTAGTGTTTTTTTATTGGTACCCTTTATGAAACTTTATTTAATTAAGAAGAGTTTAAATTTACCTAAAGTAACTGAGACCACAGTGGTATTCTGACTGGTTTATTGTTACATATTTTACCCACAATTTACATTTCAATAATATTTAAGCTGTGGTATTATTTCCGAAGTCATTGCCTTTCATTTATAAATATTTACTTCGCTTTCATGAGACCCATTGTGCGCTGGGGAAACAGGCAGTTGTTAACTCTGATTTAATGGCAACGTTGCAGTGGCTGCAGCTACCTGCTGCTTTGTGTGCCCGCCCCTTCCGCCCACCTATCCTCTGGTATCTGTGGGGTTTTCCGTGCTCAACAGAAGTGGCTACGTGCTGTGTTTGCGGCGCCCGAGATCCGTCCGGATGGCAGCTGCAGGCTGGGATGCAAGGAGGCCAGGATGCTACGCTGCTCGGATGCTTGGATGCTACGTGATGCGGTCCTTGTTGTGGGCCTTTAATGGGTTAATGGCGCCAGCTGCATTGTCGAGTGGCGTGGGCCATTGGCATTATGATAAATACACATTTGGGCGGTCACTGAAGCTCCGGGAGCGAATGGACTTTTAAATTACCGGCTGCCAGCGGCACTAAATGAAAGTTTTAGACGGGTCCTGTGCCGTCCTGGCCTTTGGCTATTGAATCAAAGCACATTTCCGGACAGCAATTTGCTCAATTGTGGCAAAAGTTTGCCGTCGTTTGCATAAAATGCTCGTAAGTTGCAAGTGCTCGCTGGGAGGCTGCAGGAGGATGCTCCGAAAGATGGAGATCTGGTGGGCGGAGGACTGGAGGCGGGGGCTAGGGAGGTAAAAGTTGGAGAGCTGATGGCTCTAGGGCGGATGACTGGAGGGCGGTGGACTGGAGGTCTGGAGGACAAAAAGTAGCAAGACAAAACCACAGAAAATGTGAGTTGCCTGCCGCAGACAATGTGCAATCTGTGCCAGGCACATGTCATCGGCACACAGATTCTACACACTTGGCAAGTTTTCCTCAAGAAATACTAGTTTTTATTTTTCGTTGTGTTGATAGGTGATGGTTACCATCACACCTTTTCTCTATATTTCCTTATTAAAATTTATGTTTAATTTTTTAATTTGAGCTGGGAATCGAAATATGTTAATTTATTCTCAGTGTATGCGTATAGTGTCATCCACACATATAAAAACAATGAGACACCGACAGCAGGATGTCAGCTACAAAAACAAGGCGCAACAATGAGGCAAGTTAAGGGCAAAAAGGAACGAGAGCAGAAGCTCGGAAAGGATCAGGAATGGGAGCTGGGGAAAAACTATAATGGCAGCCTTGGGGGCGGCCCCGGGCATAGGGCGTAGGGCGTAGGGCGGTGGGCGTGGCAGCACACAACTTTAATGGTGTCAGTAATTGTTAACTCAAGCGACGTTTATTTCCTGTGCGTGTGTGTGTGCGTCCTTGCTGCATACTTTGTGGCGCTGCCATTATATCGCATATATCTTCTTTGCTCGGCACTTTAACGCCGCTGTAAAGGATGCAGATGCTACATATGCGAACAAAGCAAACAGGGAACACACAAGTCAAGTGTCGGGGCCGCCGCTCCCTCGGCACAGAAAAAGTAGCAAGTTAATGTCATTTGTTGTGGCGTTTGTGGGAGTAAATTACGTATACGCCATGTGTTGGTCGTACTTTTAATTTGCTGCTGGAGGAAAATTAACTGAAGCCGCTGCCGCTCGCAGGAGCATTTAATTAACACTTAGCCTCCGACCGACCAACTTCACCCGCCTGACACAGATGCCACAGCTGACCCAGAAACCCGGACAGCATTTGTCAATCTTGGTGTCAAAATTAAATGTCCGTCGTGGAATGCCCGGAATGCTGTTGCTACTCCCGCTGCCGTGGCCGATGCCACAAACAGGATAACCACAGTCGTTATAAATTTGTCTAGACGTCTTTGTCTACTCACATGACAGCACACTCCCGCAACGCCCACAAAAGTCAGCGGTTCACGTCGGGACATCAGCCAGTGACAGGCTTCATTGTCCATCCAAGGCGCTGGACATTTGGGGGATGGCTGGGGAACTGGCTGGCGATGGCGAGCCATTTGTTCGGCTGCCACATAAAAATTGTTTTAAATTAGTTGTTAATTTAACCACACCGCCAGCTTTCGGCCATGGCCAGCTGCTGGAGCGGTTGGCCATAGAAGACGCTTAATGGCGCTTTTTATGGTGTCACGAGGGAGGTTAGTTGGCCCGGAACTGGGATAATGATTAGCTTGGTCTGGCACTAAGTGAGAAAGCTGTTTTATGAGGCTCGTTCGCAGTAAAAACTGAGGGAATGTGAATTAGAATTTCGTTATTCGCCTTTTAGGTACAGCACTAAGAAGCATGTACCTTTGCTTGTGCTAAGGGAGAAATAAGTTAGAAGATAATCACAATTATGTAAAGAACAAGAAGGCAGTTGAATGTTTTAAAAATGACCTCTAAAGCAGTGATAATACGAGCAAGGTATCAGCTAAAAATTAATAAGATATCATAAGAAGTTGTTCTAGGAATAGTAAGAGTTACTCAAGATAAGCCACACGGAAGTTCGAACTAACATAATCTTTACTTAGTTAATCAAGATTTAAGAAAAAGTTATTTGTATATAAGAATGCTTTATTGCTAAATAGTATAAACGTTAGATTTTTATAATCCAGGTTTGTCTTGAGTATCATTATAAGAAAAATAATAATACACATAATAATGAGTAGTTTAAATGATTTCCGTTTACCTTCATGAAGTTTATAAAGTATTTATCAACTCCTTTAATGCTCCCTAATCCCATTGTATCCTCATTTGATCCTGTGAGGCCGCAATGGTTTTATGCGCTTATGTGCGATTCCTTGTCCATTGACTTTTGACTACAAATTGACTTCATTTGCCGAATCGAATGTTTCGCATTTGATTTATAGAGAGACCACAACCGCACCCACACACACTCACAGACACTGAATGCCCCACGAACACTCGTCGAATATTATCTGTGGTCTTCCGAGTGATTAAGCAATAAATATACAAGTTGACAGTAAATTATTAACGTGGAAATGGAAAAAGAGGGAGACAGTTGCCAAATGGGATCAGCTTAGGGCCCCAAGCCCGACCCGCACTCCTCGGTTATCGTTAGCGTCCGGACACTTTTGCCGAGGCCAAGCACGTAATCCTGGTAAATATTTGAGCAAATATTAAAAGTAGAACAAATTCAAAACGTGACACATTTAGGAGAAAGCAATCGAATCTTTTCCCCTGCCGCTGGCAAAGGGTGCCTTCTGTTCTGCCTTCGTTTGAGCTTGACTTTTGGGTGTCTAAAGTGGACTTAGTGACATAATTTGTGCTCGAATGGGTGGCCATAACCGGAATGCAATTCAAAAGTCATTTCAGCTTGGAATTCCCAGGCTCGAGCAAACATTTGTAGGCGACACTTAAACGGCGAGAGGGAGTCACTGGGTCCTGTCTGTGTATGTGTATCTGTCTGGGCCTGAGTTGGGATCATAAACGTAAAACGCTTAGCACTAAAGACAAAAAGGACTCACATACATCCCCCTTTCGCCCACCGACGCACACACACACACACATAGAGAGAGCAACAATGCCGCCAAATGAAACAGCAAACAAAAAAAGAGCAAGAGGCCTGGCGAAAAAAAAAATGGCCATAACAATAAAAGCACAACAATAAGCAGTAACAACGAGGACAACATTGCCGAGCTCTATGGTATGAGGTAACACACACACATACCTGTAAGCCCGAACCCCGCTAGTGCTGCGCCAGGACATTAAAAATATCCACATCAAACATTTAAAACACCCGAGGCAGTACCTAAAAGTTTGTGAAAATCATTTGTCATAATCAAAAATATTTCATTGTTCGCATATTTAATTGTTTAAAATTTTTTAATAAGCTTTTAGTGCTCTAGGGAAAGGGTATTATATACTGTTTTGATTTTCATACAGATATTTGTTTTTTTTAAACTAATTGTTAATTGTTAACTAATTGTATGTTTTTTCAAAAAATGTAATGAGTTACCAATAAACTATGTTTTTAATTTTTAAATTCCCAAAAAAAATATACATATATCTGAATCCTATCGGTTTAATAGTCGTTTCGACAGACCTACGGGGAGGCACTGAGAAGAATCCGGACCAAGGAACGGATGTGGGAGGAGCAGGCTCGTGGCCATGGCGCTGCCAAGTGTAGCAGATTAACGGAATGTTTGTTAAATGGCGCACGGCTGGGGAGGCGCAAGGTTGGAAAGGGACAGAGTGGCGGCAGGACCTTCTGCAGGCGCGACTGTGGAATGCCGTAATTCTCATAATTTGGACTGACTCTGTGGCATTGTGTGCTCCCCCTTGGAAAACCGAACACCCCGCCCTTTCCCTCCGGGAATAGACAAAGCAGACACTAATAAGGCTGGCAGACTCACAGAAAACCGCTTTTCCTCCACTTTAAAACCGCCACTTTCCCGTAAGCTCTTAAAATTTTAAATTCCACAGCTTAGTCGACATTTTAGCTAATTAAAAAAGGAAATCAAACGGAGACCGAGTCTGTGTGTATGTAAGGACGGGCAATCGAATCGAAAAAAGGACAAGACACATTTTTGCTGTTGAATATTTTCATTTGCCTAAGGCTACAAACATAGTGCGCGCTGAGACGAAGCTGAAAATGAAGACGATGCTGAAG
>JAEIIJ010011846.1:0-36803 GCA_018904815.1 Drosophila ogumai | reverse complement strand
TAATCGGTTTATTTTTAGAATAAATCAAAAATTAAAATAATTTAAAAAAAAAACATTTTTTCAGATTTAGATTTAGATTTTTAAATTTTCGATTTAAATCCGTTTATTTTTAAATTTTCTTTTAGAAAAAATCGATAAACTGAATTTCGGCCTACCGCTTGTGCTCCCTCTGCTGAGCGCCGCTGAGATCCTGAGCCGGGTAGTAGTCCTGTCGCCAATCGGGGTTGTAGCCTCCAGAAAACTGGTTTCTGAAAAACCTCTGCGAAATGTCCCCATAAACCTGTAGCATATAAAAAATATTTGAAATGTATAACCAGAGACCCTGGTAAAGCCCCTTCACCTACCGATTCACTCCAGGAGTTTTCAATGTCACAGTTGCTCTCCTGCTCGGAGATCTCACCCTTGGCGGGCATCTTTTCATCGGTGCGAATGTTGAGTCCGCCAACCAAACTGCTCTCCGTGCCAGCACCGGCGAACGAGGACGAGGTGGTGGATGTTGAGGCGGAGACGGAGGGTAGGTTGCTGCTGCTGCTTAGCTGCTCCCGCTTGCAGGTGTCCAAATCCAGATACTTAGCTTCCTCGTCCAGCGTTGCTGCAACGCTGCAGCAATCGACGGCCGCCAGGGCGGCATTGAAGTTGGTGGGCTGGTGGCTGACCACATCCGCCGTGTGACTATTGTTGGAGGACACGCCCGACGCTCCGGCTCCTTCTGCCTGAATCTGTGGATCGTTCTCCTGTTCCTGCTGGTACCACTGCAGCGACTGCGTCTTTGCCACCCGGAAGGAGGCATTCATTGAGTCATGGTCCATGGAATTGCTGGAGGAGGAGGCCAAAGTGGCCGCATTGGTGGCATCGCTGACACCGTGCGGTGGCTGCTGCTGGTGTTGCCGTGCGAAGGTATTGAAAGGATAGGTGGCCGCAGTGGCCGTGCTGGTGGTCTGGTGGTAAAGGAAGTTAAAGTCCGGCGGCTGCAGTGCTGCCTGCACCTGGGCCGTCGCCGAGGAGGCGTAGGAAGACGACGAGGATATCACAATCTCATCCACCTCCAGGTTGGTGTTGTCCGGCAGAATGTATTCCTCGCCAGGCTTTGACGGGGTCTTGGAGCTGCTGCTGCTGGCGAAAACAGAGCCGGCCGATGGGAATCCCGTGCTGGCATTCACCACGAACGTGGTACTGGACGCTGCCAGCGGGGGCGGCTGCTTGGAGTTGGCAAACTCCAGCAGCACTCGGGCATCGTCATCGTTGACCGCCGAATGGTGGTGTTGGCCCTGGCTGCGGCTGGTGGTTAGGTGCTTCTCCAGAATGCTTGCCGCCGGAGCCTCCAGAGTCTCACTTTTTACCTGCACCTGGCCCAGATCTCTTGATATGGATGGGTTGCTGCTGGAGGAGGAGGAGGAGGAGGAAGATGGTGTGGTGTCAGTCTTTTTTGTTGCCGTCTCCGTCGTTGCTGCTGCTGATGCCGTTGCCTTTGGTTTGATGACTAATTTCTTGGGCCCGCGACTCTGGGCAGGAGTGGAGAAGCGCTGCGGCAGCAGCATCGTGTTGGGCTCCACCTCGACCTTCATGAGCGGCGGCTCGTTGGGGTCCTCGGCGGAGGCTTCTTCAGTCACCGGTGTCGACGTTGCCGTCGCTGTCACTGTGCTGGCCATGCGTATGACACTGGTGGTGCCGTGCTCCAAGCTTGGCTTCTGCTCCAGCTGCTGCGCTGCCTCGGTGTCGTCGTACTCGTCGAGGGGCTCCTCCTTCTCCACCTTAACGAGGGGAATGGGGACCACAGCGGCAAAGGGACGGCCTGCCCCGATGCGACTGGAGGCCACTATGTTACCCATCAAATCGAGATACTCATTCATATTGAGCGGCACATCGCTGAGCACTGTAATCCGGTTCTTTTTGGACTTGGTCGTGGTGGAGGTGGAGTTCGAGGCTGAATTCGAGGCCGAATTGGAATGGATATCCGCCAGATTGCTGGACATGGAGGCGCCGGCGGTGGCAGCAGCAGAGCTGGTAGAGGGACCTGTGCAAAGCGGAGGTGGAGCTGTGGACGTCGTGGACATCGAATCGGGCTTGCGCTCCGTTTCCGGGTCACTCTCGCAGCCGCTGCTAATGCTCATAAACTCCTCCTCATCCGAGACGCGCTTGGAACTTCGCTTGGGCTTGGCCTTCCGCGATTTTTTCGTTGTCTTATTTCGGCTGCGACTGCGGCTATTCTCCTCCCGCTCATCGTCCCCGTCCACCTCCTCCTCTGGCTGAGCCTCGCGGTCGTCGTCGTCGTCGTCCTCCTCCTCCTCCTCTTCATCCTCTTCGTCCTCATCGTCATCGTGTATGTGCAGGACACTCGGCGGGGATTGGTAAATGCGTTCGATCACAGAGAACTCACCGTCCTCCTTCTCCACACACTCCACAATATGCTTGGGAGTTTCCTGGACAATAAAGTCACCATTCTCCCGCTCCAGATAGTGGGCCACCGGTGATTCCGCAAAGCGCAGCACCGACGAGCAGGCATTGGTCGAGGCTGGCGAGGCGCAGGCCACAGCCGCCGCTGCGTTGAGCAGAGCTCCAAAAGGTGAGTTGGTTTGCCGGCTGCTCCTACTTCCAGACGCAGCAACAGCAGATCCAGAGTTGGAAACAGAGCTGGAGCTGCAGCTGCTGCTCACACCCGGACCGTAGCTCTGCAAGCTCAGTGACTGCTGCTGCTGTAATCTTGAGGATGGTGATGTTGCCAACTGCTGCTGGTGGATCTGCTGTTGCAAATGGGGATGACTCTGATGATTCTGTCCCATGCTGTGGATCGATACTGTGGCCTGTGCCTGTGGCGGCGGTGGTGGTGGTGGGGGATTCAGAAATACTTCCGCATGCGCCTTGCTAGGCTGCTTTGATAACGAGGGAGCTACTCCTGCTACTGCTGTTGTTGGTGTCGGTGGTGCCAGGGTTAGGTTGAGCTGCCCGGCCATGTGGGGTGGCTGTGACTGCTGTTGCTGCTGCTGCAGCTGCTGTTGATGTGGCTGCTGCTTGATTTGGTTGTGCTGAGATCGTATTTGACTGATGGCGGCTCCGTAGGCGGGAGGTGGTTTCTGGTGAGGCTGCGTTGAAGCTCCCGTCGGTTGCTGCTGCTGCTGTTGTTGCTGCTGCTGCTGCGTAAATAGCTGCAATAGAAAGAATGTCGGAATTGTTTTGATTTTATAGCAGGCAAAACTCACCTGCAACGGCGGTGGCGGCGGCAAAGCGGTGGCATAGGTAAACTTCAGGGGCGACTGCTGCTGTTGTTGCTGCTGCTGCTGATGCGTAAAGTGGGCCTGCTGCTGATGGCTGGCGAGGAAGTGCTGCTGCGCAACCTGCGGTATTACCAGCGTGGCTGCGTTGGTGCCAGCAACACCACGCCCAAAGCCCGACTGCTGCTGCTGCTGGTGATGATTGAAGCGATAATCCGGAGCGACCAGCGACGGCTGATACAGTGTGGACACGCTGCTTATGGTGGGATGTGCGGATGTGTTGGCTCGCGCCTCAGTCGTGGGCGGTGCGCATTTCAGTGCTTTCATCGGTGGATTGCTCAGATTACTGCTGCTGCTGCTGATACTTGCAGAAGGGGATGTGCAGGAGGGTGCAGCGTTGGCGGAGGAGAGCGGCGGCAACGGTGGTGCTGGCGGCACTACGGCCATTGCAGCTGATATGGTTTTGGACATCGCTGGCGGGCTGGTGGCCACAACTGGTTTCACATCGCCGCTGGGTGGTGACAATGTGAAGGTGGACTTATCATCTGCCAGGCTGGCTTCTCCGCCATCAGACCCACCGCCTCCTCCGCCTCCTGACATCATAGCGGCCGCTAGGGCACTGCCCATGCTGTTGTTACCACCGCTACCGACAATCGTCATCTGAACCAGCGCCTTGATCACCTGTTCCTTGGGATGAGTCTCCAAGTGATCAGAGAGATTCATTCCCGCATGCAGGTACAGGGTGCACACGGGGCACTGAACGCTGTTGTCCACCATGCTGACGGCTTTTGATTGACCTTTGTCTGGCTCTCTCGGTAGCTTTTCGCTCTCCCTGGCAGGTCCTGCTCTCTGGGTGGCTACCTTTGCGCTCTAGTGCGACGGTCGTCTGGATGGACTGCCGCTCAGAGTCATAAAACAGTGTATTCTCTTGGCTTATTGGCCATCGTGCTCAATCCTCTGGTGATCCGACTCGAGCAAGCTGCAATGGAGAATTGAAAAAAGGAATGTCAGTATTTGAGTGCCAGACGTTCTGGTTGCCGCCTGGCCCAGAGCTCTAATCCGCGCTCTGATATCAGCGCCCCCGGTAGGTAAGCTGATACACGAAGAATGCGCCGTTCGGTTGTCCGAGGAATGCGTGCAGCGTAATCTTCACACAAACTGGGCGTTCACCAAACCCAATAAAAATTTAAAGGGGCGGAGGAGCGAGTGGGAAGGATTATAAATTATTAAATGACCTGACCTGGTATCATAATTCTGTGGATTTTAAATATTTGGGGCAGAAGAAATCCTTCTTTGTTGGATTTCTCATTATTTTCTTAATTAATTCAATTCATTTCACTCAAATTACCCGAACTATGATTGCTTTTAAAAAAGGTCTATTGAAAGACCAGCAAAGAATTATAAACATAAGAAAAAAATGTATAAAAACCTAGAAATAATTAATTTAAAGGTTGTAAGAATCTGAATGTAACTACTACTATATCCAGAATTTAATATGGAATATATTAGTAAACATTCGAGACGAAATCAACATTTTTTTGAAACATCTATTCTACCTAATAAATGCCTTGTTTGGAATTCTTATTATTTTATTGATTAATTTAATTAATTTCACCTAAATTGCCTTAACTATGATTACTTTTAACTAAGTCCTGTTGAAAAAAAAACAGTGTATAAATATACAAAATTTATGTATAACTTATAATAACAATATATTTTTACAAAAAATTAAAAGGTTGTAAGAATCTTAATGGAATGGAAAGGACTCTATAAAAAATTAAATATAAATTATATTAGTAAACATTCAAGACGAAATTAAAGTTTATAGAAAAATATCTAGACAACCTAGCACACTAATAAATTCACACAATAATAAATTTTAAATTACAATGTCTAACTCGATTTGTTTAAAAGTATTTTTTTTTTTTTTTTGTGTGTAAGAACATATAATTATATCTATCGACTAAGCAATATCCTTATACTGCCAAATTGTAAAGAAAGGATGTCGCGGAATATCATTAGTGGAATGGTCATTAATCGCCCAGGGAGCAATGGCGGATTGGAATGCCGGCCCCGAGAGGAGGGCGACCACTTCTGGAGCAGCTTTTTTATTCGCTGGAAAAGGGCGACTCGCAAGAGTCACAGGAAATATCGGAAGCGGAGGCAACGACCCAGCCCGATGACGAGTTATTGGCTTTTTTGTTTCGCCTTTTGCTGCGGCTGCTGGTTCAGCCAACTCTTGCTTTTATTTATAGTACAATATTTGCTAGCTTTTTTCTTTTTATTTCTTATTTTTGGGTCGGCTGGCTAACTGGCTGAACTTGGGGTCTGCAAGGGTTGCTCTTCCTGACGGAGATGGGCAAAGATGAGAGCAGGACAGGATGATAGGAGGGCTGCACATGTACATCGTGTATAAACAGCGGCAAACAAATGTCTACGTCTGTTGCTATTGATTTTTCCTTTGCAAAGGTTACACATACACCGGCACACTCGCACACACAGCTCACACTCAATCACAACACCTACACCTAAGCACACACACACGAACACCGAAAAAACATAAAAGAACAGAAAGTGCGTTGCATTTATTTCGGGTTCAAGTTAAATGTTAATTCCAACAACAGCAAACCTTTTTCACTGTGCGTGTGTCTGGTGGAAGTGTCTACGTCTGTGTGTGTGCGTTAATGTTGCTGATCTTGCCACTTATAGTCCGATTTTGTTCTTCTTTCTTTAACGATTGTCACTGCTGTTTGTGCATAATAAGCATAATTAATTTTACACAGACGCACAGACGAATTAAAAATGCACATATGTATTTCCGCTTTTGTTCGCCACCCATTGGAATCGATTTCGTCCATGGAACGAACGACAATTCCCGAGGAGAGGACGCCAGCTAATTACCAGTATCGATCGAGGGAGAAGAGAGTGAGAGAGAGACAGAGGTAGAGAGCAGACGAGCTGCTCTGGGAGAGAGCCCCTATAGATGTGTGGGGTATCCTTGAAATGAGTATGCACCTGCAGCCGCTGGAGAGGAGTAGGGACTCCTGGCTCTCTTTCTGGTCGTCGCCTCGTTCAATGACACAGAAATCTTTCCTCTCGTCTTCTGCTTTGTACGCTCCTTCTCCAATATACAAGCGAGCTTTTATATGTGCGAGTACAACTGCGAGGCCATCGCTGCGTTTATCTCCCACTGTGTGTGTGCGTGAGCGTGTGTTGGAGTGCGTACGCGCATGTGTGCATGACTGCGAGTGCCTCGGCTACACACAAAGTAAAATTTTCATGCACGTTTTTCTTGCACTTGGGTCGTATTTTCACTTCTACCGCTACGAAACCGGATGCAGGGTTACTTAAACTACAATTTGGCGTGCAATTCGAGCATTTTGTTAAACTTTTCACTGGTTAAAAACCGTTTATTCGTTTTCACCTTGCGACAAGAAAAATTACAACACCAATAGAGCTGCAAAAATTATCGATGTCACTATCGGGTAACGATGTTTTTAAACAAGACGATACATCGATAAATTCACTCCACGCGAGATGCTGGGTATTTTTATATCATTACAGGGTATTACAATTTTATGTAAGGCATTCCTGATCAGCACCAACAGCCGAGTTGATTTAGCCACATACGTATGACCCTCTATCTCCTTGTAGTATTGAATCAATTGTTAAATGAACAAATTAAAAACTACAAGAGTATACAAACTTCCGCGTGCCGAAGTAAGCTTTCCCTCTTGGTTTTTTTATTTAATTTAAAATTATTATTATAAAATTATTGTTAGTTTTAATTAATTTAAGCAAAATTAATCGATATATCGATAGCAATATTTACTCTGATGCCCTGGTTTGGGACATTTTCGGGCAGGAAGAAGCAGACGCGCCGCTTTTCAGGGAAATTTAATTTAGGGAGCCAACGTTTGCTGTGTTTTGTGCATTTAATAATAACAAATAGACGCGATGGCGGATAAGGCGCAGGAACAGAGTATCATGGACAAGTCCATGCGGTCGGTGTTCGTGGGCAACATACCCTACGAGGCCACCGAGGAGAAGCTCAAGGAGATCTTCAGCGAAGTGGGCCCGGTGCTCTCGCTCAAGTGAGTTCTGCAAGCCCAGGAGAGACTGTTGATAGTACTTGACTAAAATATTATCCTTGCAGACTGGTGTTCGACCGGGAAAGCGGAAAGCCCAAGGGTTTCGGCTTCTGCGAGTATAAGGACCAGGAGACGGCTCTGAGTGCAATGCGAAACCTCAACGGGTACGAGATTGGCGGCCGGACACTGAGGGTGGACAACGCCTGTACGGAAAAGTCGCGCATGGAGATGCAGCAGTTGCTGCAGGGTCCCCAGGTGGAGAACCCATACGGCGAGCCGTGCGAGCCCGAGGACGCCCCCGAGCTGATCACCAAGACGGTGGCCTCGCTGCCGCCAGAGCAGATGTACGAGCTGATGAAGCAAATGAAGCTGTGCATCGTCAGCAACCCGTCGGAGGCTCGCCAGATGCTTATGCTGAATCCACAGCTGGCGTATGCCCTGCTTCAGGCCATGGTGGTCATGCGAATCGTGGACCCGCAGCAGGCGCTGGGCATGCTTTTTAAGGCCAACCAGATGCCGCCCGTTCTAGGCGGCAATCCGCACCAGGGATCCGGCGGATTATCCATGATGGGCCAGCAGCAGCAGCAGCAACAGGTCCAGATGCCGCAGCAGGTGCAGATTCCGCAGCAGCAAATGCAACAATCGGCACCCCCGCCGCCCATGCCCGTGCCTGGACCTGGATTTCCCACCAACGTGCACTCCAACGACATCGACTTGCGCATGGTGCCGGGCGGACCCATGCCGCTAGATCCCAGGATGATGGGTCGTGGCATGGACCAGGACTTACGAGGAGTGATGCCCAATCCAGTGCCACCGCCGCTAATGGATCCCCGGACCCGAGCCCAGATGCCCACCCAGCAGCAGCAGGGTCCTCCGCAGGCCCCGCCTGCTCCCTATCCCAGCGATCCGCGTCAACGCCCCATGGATCCACGCCTGAGGGCGGGACCTGGGCCGCCGCAGCAGCCTCCGCAGGTGCTTCCCCAGGCGCCTCCGCCGACGCAACAGCAACAGGCAGCTGCCCAGCAGCTGCAGAGCCGGTTGGGCGCACACGGAGTTCTGCCCTCCGATGCCTCCGATCAGGACAAGGCCGCTCTCATCATGCAGGTGCTGCAGCTGTCCGACGAGCAGATCGCCCAGCTGCCGTCCGAGCAAAGGGCCAGCATCCTGATGCTCAAGGAACAGATTGCCAAGAGCACCCAGCGTTGAATTTATGTTTCTGGAAATCAAACAATAAAGCGAACATCTTCACATCGGCAGGTATATATTTTTGGAATGGCGTAATCAGTGGGCAGAGACGAGGGTCTGGTGCAGCTTCTGCACGGTTGTGTTGAGCATTTGCCGTAGGACATCGTCCTCGGCGCAGTTAACGGCCTGGAAGTAGGAAAGATATAGAAACTGATCTATGGTTGCCTTTTCGAAGACACTCACCAGAGTTTCCAGATTGATCTCAGCCCGCTTGCCGCTCACCGTCACCGGCAGTAGATCGCCCTTGAACATCTTGGGCACACAGGTGTCGCCGAAGGTATCCTGCAGGGTCTCGATTAGGCAGTCCCGGAACATTGAGTCCTCCGATTTGGTCTGCTTGGTGGCCCCCTTTAGGTTTGTGCCGCCCAGTTCCGACTGCATGATGCAGGCGAGGACAGCGTCCGCGTAGACATCGTTCACATGCGTCGCCTGCCACTCCATGACTATGATCTTCTGCTCGACAGTCAGCTCGATGCAGCCAAAGACACGCAACTTGCGATCTGCCTCCACAGTTTCCACGCATCCGGCTCCGATTCGATCCAAAAGAATCTCCAGGGTGGCCAGGGAGCTGCCCCAGGGGATCGACTGACGCTGGGTAACCACCGACATGCTCATGTCCGTGTATTCTGCAAAGGATTCATTAGGAGATTCTGGAGTCTAGGTAGTATGGGAGTACTTACTGCCCAGATCGGAGGGAGCCAGTAAGTGGTACTTAAAGTCCCGCTTGACCAGCACGCCGGACAGCTTGCTGCCCACTTCGGGATTCTTGGCAGCCAGGTTGCCCATCACCTTGGCGGTCTTTTCGCCCCGGAAGTACAGATCAACGGCATGCGTGTTGCGCGGATTGTAGAACTTGATGTCGGTGCTGGCATCAGCCTCGTATTCACGCTGCAAGGCCAACTTCAGGCGTGACATCTCGTTCTGCTCGCCATGGACGAGCACTACGTGTGTGGGCTTAAGCAAGCGGATGAACTCGCTGGTCTGCTGGTAGTCCGTGTGAGCCGAGAATGAGATATAGTCCACGGACATGTTGAGCGGCAGCTTCTGCCCCGACAGCGTTGTGATCTCCTCCGGCTCGGAGAGTATGGTCTTGGCCAGAGTTCCTTCCACACAGTAGCCGGCGATGATGACTCCGTTCTTGGGATCCGTGCACCAGCTCTCGAAGAGCTCGCGCGACAATCCCGACTGCATCATACCGGGCGAGGCCATAATGACGCAGGGACCGATGTCCTCGAAGTGATCGATGCCCTTGAGGTTGGAGATATGCCTGAAAACGAACGGATTGTTCACAGCTATCTGCCGGCGAATGCGATCGTTCATGGCATTGATGTAGGTCTGGTAGACAGCCATGCACTTCTTGGCCAGCGAGGAGGCGTAGTAGATGGGAATCTCGTGCAGCTCTGGGTTTTGCGACCAGAACTCATCCAGGATGAGCAGCAGCTCCTGGGCACGACCCAACGCGAAGACTGGAATCAGACACCGGCCGCCCTGCTGCACTGTCTTCTGCACCAGAGAGGTAAAGCGGTTCTCCCGATCCTCGCGCTTCTCGTGTATGTGTGTGCCGTAGGTGGACTCTGTGATCAGTACGTCTGGCTTCATGGGCGGCACTTCTGCGGCCATTAAATGGCGATCCTCCTGTCGCGAGAAGTCTCCTGTGTACAGAATCTTAATGCCAGCAATTTCGATCATGAACATGGCGGCACCCAGGACATGACCAGCATTATAGGCGCAGAAACGAACGCCCATTACGTCCCGCTCCTCGTGGAAGTTGATTGTCTCGATCTTCTCCATGGAGGCCTCCAAATCGGCCTCCGTGTACAGCATTTGTTCGGTGGATATATTGCTGATCTTGATGTAGTCGGACAGCATCCAGCGGTAGATGGCCTTGGTGGCATGGGTCATGAAGCAGCGACCCTTGAAGCTGGTCTTCATCAGGAACCAGGGCAGGGCGCCGCAGTGGTCCAAGTGGAAGCTGTCATTAAAAACACTTTTCTATAAACATCGGACATAATAAAAGTCAAAGGCAATACGAACTGTGAAATGAAGAGCAGGTCGATCTCGTCCGCCTCTATGAGATCCACATAGGGCAGGGCATCCATGCCGGACAGTCCCGGGTGAATGCCGCAGTCGAGCATGATCTTCTTGCCTTTGAACTCCAGCATTATGCAGGAGCGTCCCACTTCCTGGCCAGCGCCACTGTAATAAGAGCACATTTCACCAATCAGTTTCTCTGCCTTAATCCATCCAAACCAAGTCTTTCTTACAGTGGCTTGATCTGCAGAAGATCGCTTTCTTCGTCCGGCACGCGTACATCGTTTGTGGCCTGTGACATGGTGCTAAAAAGAGCGAAATAAATAGCTAAACAAAGTTAAAAAATTCGCCGGCAACAAAAAGCAAGGCGCAACAGTGTGACCAAGGCAGCAAAGCAATCGGTTGTTATCGATAAATTGGAGGGCTTATATCTAACTATATACTTTCTCAAAATTAAACACTAAACGGCTACAAGCAACTTTAATAAAATAATAAATAAAAACACAATTGCTCATTAAAAATAAAAATTTATTTGCTAAAAACAAATTAGCAAAATCGTTTGAACTTTAGCTTCTTCGTTGTTTGTCTCCGCCTGTGATCTGGCCACACTGTTTGCCACACGAAAGTCGGACAAATAAAGGAAAACTTCTGGACAAATGGGAGCATCCAGCTATGATGGTAAGCCCTGAAATTATGGCATATCTGTAATATTACTCACCCATGATCGACACGCCTCCCTGAATTCTCCCGCACAGTTTTGCGTAAGAGCGCCAGAAGCCTGGAAAATGAGATCGACCTGAAGCTGGTGGCTTTCAGCAAAATCGGAGCTGGCAGCGGCGGAGGCGGTAGCAGTGGCGGCAGCGGTAGTCTGGGAGGTAGCAGTGGTGCCGTTGACACATCACCGCTCCTGGGCGAGCATGTCTTCGACTCGCTCTCAGAGGAGATTGAGCAGATGCTGGATAAGGTGGGCTATGGACCTCTGGACTAGTTCTGTTCTCCAAATGGAACAGATTAACCGCTTTGATTTTCTTAACAAAAACAATTAATTGTAATTTTCATAAACCTCTCCGTTTCCAGTTATCTTCGCTAAACGAAGCCATGTCGGACCTCCCCGCGTCTGGAGCTGCCGCCATGCACACCCTGCAAAGACACCGGGAGATTCTCCAGGGCTATCGGCAAGAGTTCAACAAAATCTGCGCCAATCATACGATGCGCATTGAGCGAGAAGAATTGCTCCGCGGCTCTGGACTGGCCACCAGCTCCGGCAGCCCCTCAATTTCGGGTCTGAGTCGACGTGAAATGTACCTGAAGGAGAGCGGTCACCTAAATAGCGCCAGTCACCTAGTAAACGACCAGATCAACATTGCTATCGAAACGCGGGATCACCTGCATGCCCAACGACAGGCCTTTAAAAGGCTGCAGACGCGCTTCAATGATATCTCCAATCGGTTCCCGCTGATTTCCAGGTAAGAAGAGAACATAAAGGAGCCTAACAACTTTTTTACGATTTCTATAAATCATCCCCCTGTAATGACACCATATCTCCAATATGACTCATTTGCCTTTTATCAGTTTTTCGGTATCGGAGCTCGTAAATAACAACGATTATTAATTTTTAATTTGCATATAAAAGTAGTACTTTTTTAAATAATAATGTGAGATAGGTGTTATTTTTTAATTTATATTTTACAAATTGAAAATAAGAGTTAATTTTTAATTAAAAAATAACTTTAATTTGAATTATTATTTAAAAAACTACAAATAAGACTTATTAGCTAACTTTTACATACAAATTAAAAATGAATAATTATCTTACAATTTTTTTGTAAAAGTAATTTTTTTTTTTAAATTTATATATTAAGAAAAAAACTTGCATTTTATAATTTTTAAATTAAAAAAAATGTAATTGATACGTTGCCTAGTTCTTGTCTTAATTTATATTTAATTTCTGGACATTTCAGTCTCATTCAGCGCATCAATATCAAGAAGCGACGCGATTCGCTGATCCTGGGCGCCGTAATTGGGTTCTGTGTGATTCTGTTGCTGCTCTATGCCTTCAACTAGCGACGCCCCAGCCGAGATTTGGCCAAAGATATAGAGCTTGCATTCAACTCCATTACAGACAACTGCAACTTTCTTTTGTTTTCCTTCGACGTGGTATATGTGTATGATTAACTTGTGATAGCAATAAAATGTATTATATAAGACGACTCCAGCAGCCTTGGCCTTTTATATCTGTCTGTAGCCATTATTCGTTCTAGCCCCAAGTAGCACATACATTACTACCAAAAAAAGCAGCAATATAGTTTATATATATATATTTTGAATTCAACTCTAAACTATACAAAAATGGCAGATAACCCGACCGAGGAGGTACCGCCCGCAGCGCCTGCTGAAGAGGTTGTAGCTCCCGAAGAAGCTCCTATGCCGGAGGCAGTTCGCACAGAAGAGACAGCCGAAATTCTAGTAGAAAACGAAATAGTCGAGATCGTTGAGGAGCTCCCGGCCGAGGGAGAGGAGCAGCCAGTGGAAAAGGCGGAAGAAGTTGAAGAGCAGCCAATCGAGGATGGTCAGGAGCCTGAAGTAAGAGCCACGGGTCCCGTGCCCGCCAGTGAACGCAAGCGCCAGAAGCTCGAGAAGATTAAGAAAATGCTCGACCTGGAAAAGGCGGCAATGAGAGAAGCCCTGGAGGCAGCAGAAGCAGAGGCAGCGAAGGAAGCCAGGGAGGAGGAGGAAGGCTCCCAGGAAATCTACCACTTGCTAGGATCCGATGAAGGCGCGCAGTCCTCTGACGAGTTCGCAGATCTAAAGGCCGTGCTCAACGAATTGGATGATATGGAACCAACAGTGTCGGTAGGTGGTGAAGAAGAGGATGCGGAGTCGGTCTCCAGCGAGGATACGCCTCGGCCTCGACTGCAGAAATCGATCAAGGGCACGTTTCTCCGCGAGTTCGAGAGCTTGCCCAGCATTTCGGACATATCCCTGGATATATCGTTTGAGGAGGCTGAGCCAATACCCGTTGACCAGAAGAAAATCACTGAAGAGAAGGATGAAGGACAATTTGTGGAAGGAGACGCCTTCGATGGCGAGGACGAGTCCGAGGGCTCGTCATCCGGCCAAAACACAGCGAATGCCGCAATAGCTGGTGTCGAGGAAGAAAGCGACTCGGAGAGTTCAATTATGGACGACATACCGGATGAACTGGAGGTTGCCGAGAAGCGCGTTGTCATTAAAGAGGAGGAAGACGACACCATGGCCATGTTTAAGGATGCATTGCAGACGGTTCCTAGCGATTTTGTCGAAAACGTGGTTGTGGTTGAAGAGCCCTTCTGGTATCGCCTTACCGCCGACTTCGTGGAAAATCTCATCGCTACGGTGGTGGAAAATTTGGAAAGAGCTGCATTATCGGAACAAACACTGGACAAGAACAAGATGCTTTGCAGACTGGCTGAAGATGTGGACAACTACTTTTATGAGCGTTACCTAAACACCCAGATTAACGGCATTGTCAGCGAGTATTTCCGGCGCAACCACAAGAAATCGCCATTCTTGGTCCTACCGCCAGAGGATGCTGCCAAGGAGCGCCTGCGCTTCCACCAAGCCCTCAATGTGGTCGATAACCTAAGGGAACGCGTGAAGCTGATGAAAATCAATTATGGCACCAACACGCACAAGGCGATGATAGAGCTAAGCTCGCTGACTGTTCTCTCCTTCAACGAGGAGCAGCGTCTGGAGGGATTAATGCGCAGGACCCTCGTCCGCCGCGATATGGAACGGCTGAGGCGGATGCTGGACAGCGAGCTCAGGCGCATGCAGGATATGCGCAACCAGGTCAGCGAGAAGCGCTATGAACTCAATTTGAATCTTCACAATTTGGCCTTCGTGGATCAGGTGGGTGCTGTTCTCTAGAATGTAATAAAGGACACAAATTAATGACTTTGATCAACCTTAGAAAGTTGCGAAATTTGAAATGGTCACCGACACCTTAACCATTTCGCAAATGCTTTGCGCCAATGAGTCCATTATACATTTGGGAAAACAATTAGAAGGTGAGTCCCCTTCCTAAATGTAATACATCCTTTAATGCTCTCCAACAGAAAAAAGCAAGGATGTGTTGTTCATGCAGTCCAACTACAAAAAATCCATGATCGAGGAGACCTGCATTCGCGAGAAGCGGGACATGATCTCCTATTCGTTGGCCAAGGCAAAGGTAAAGTACGAGGAAAGGTTAAAGCGACGTAACCAGCTGCGGGAGGAGCTCACCAACCTCCAGTGGGAGCACGCCCAGCTCAAGGCCCAGCGCGCCCGGCTAGAGGTCAAGGGTGGTCTGCTCTTCAAGGTCTCTCTGATGTACGACTACGACAAGTGTATGGACTTTGTAGTGGAAAAGCGCAAGAGTGTCAAAAAGTTAAAGGCTGTGAACGCCGAAATGTTAAAACGCGTCGTAATCATGGAAAAGGACATACGTGCGTCCAGTAAGGCGGTTGTCCATATTCATTAGCTGCCAACATTTGTAGTTTTGTATTTTCCCTATATTCAAAACAAAAAAATATATTGGTTTGCATGTTATAAATACCTTTTTTTAATATAGATAAACGTAAGGAAAATTATAAACTAAATTTAAAAGGGGACTCCCGGCGATTATAATTTTTTAAAATACCACAATCGTTTTTGGTATTTTTTGCCTATCGATAAAAACATAAACGTAACCAGCCCATCCCTGGCAACAGCTGTTCGGCGATGTGATAATAATTTCGGTTTTTTTTTGTACCCAAACACGTTTGACCCGTAAAAACTGTTATTCTGAATAGAAATTAAAGTAAAAGCCTTTCGGCAAAGATGTCCTTCACGCCCAACGCCGAAATCCTGCAGGAAACCCCGCAGGCACCAGCCCAGAAGCCAAGGATGTTCGACGATGCAGCTCTGGATCATATGGCCATGCAGTTCGTAGGCAATTTGCATCGCTACCGCGAGAACATCGTAATCCCCTCGAGCAACGGCCCGGTCAAGATCAAGACCAATGAGGAGAAGCTCATCGAGTCGGGGGTGGAGAGCTGTGGCTTCAAGTGCGCCATGGCCTGTGTTATGGGTGGGTTTTTAAACGGTCCAATTCTTATCTTTACCATTTTAATTTGTTATTTAAGTTTTAAAATCATTACATTATTTCTTTGTCTTTCCAGGCTATGGTCTTGGTGCTGCCTTGGGCCTGTTCAGTGCCTCTGTTAATCCCAGCATGGCAGATCCCTTTGCCAATACAAAGAAACAGACTGCCCGTGAGGTCTTCCGTGAGATGCGGGGCACCACCCACTCCTACGCCAAGAATTTCGCCCTGATCGGAATGATGTTTTCCGCCGTTGAGTGCACCATCGAGAGTGTGAGTTAACTTTGCTTGTTTTCAAGGACCTTTTTATTTTAAAAAAATTTGGAGTAGACTTTAAGAAAATTGATGATATTTTACAATTTGAAAAATAGGAAAAAGGGTTGGCAATACATATTGTATATTCTTTTACTATTTTTAAGCTTTTTATATTATCTTATTAAGCCTCAAACATGTTATTAATATTATGTTCTTCTCTTTTGTAATCTTGCAGCATCGAGCTGTCACAGACTGGAAGAATGGCACCATTGCCGGAGGCATCACCGGTGGACTAATTGGCCTGCGAGCTGGCATCAAGGCTGGCATTATTGGAGGACTGGGATTCGCCGCCTTCTCCACGGCCATCGACTACTATATGCATTCTAGATAGGCTCTGTTTTTCTTTCAGTTATAAATGTGTTTGTCTTTAACCAATGCGAAGTGCGTCAGGGTCTTTAATGTTTGTAAACTGCCGCTCTGTGGAGGAAATGACTGGAGCACGACTTGATTTCCGTTTGGAGTCATGACATTTAAAGAGAGAGAAGTGCAGCTGCCAGCCATTAATATTGCCCCCATCAGAAAGCACTGTGTGGCATAAACAATGTGCCGCAGTTTGGATTTCAAATTCGGCCAGCGAGCCCCCGACCGGTTTATTTGCTTCGAGGGGGAACGGACGGGAGATCTGTGTCCATTTTGTGGGAATGGGAATGGGAACGGGAACGGGAATCTCGATCCAGCAGCAAATATCCAGTTTCGGTTTGTGTTCATTCGTTCAGTTCGATTCGAGCGGCAGGCAGGTAGACATCGTTCGGTCGCTGCTTCTTCGGAGAATTTCCGCTTTCGGTTTCGGTCTCAGCCTTCGCGCGTGGTCTTCGAGACGAGGATGAGCATCATTGTGGCGGCAGCTGCAAAAGTGCAACATCAGTAGGAACATCCGCCGCAGCAGCAGCAACATCAACATCATCCGTAACCGCAGCCACACAAAAACGGGTTTCATTTTGCAGACGGTGCTGTGCGGTTGCATGTGCGGTTGGGTCGCGTGCAGTTCACGGAATATGCAAAAGGCCTTAATCATTAAATTAAACACAGACTAACGACTAGTAAGCACATGAAGGAGTCCTCATGCTGGGCTCTTGCGGCTTGTTGAAAGAAATCCAATTGTTGGAGAGGCGACGAAGATCAAATCTCTTGCGAGTGGAAGATGTACGGTGGATACATGTTAAGCTACATCCTAAATATAGGTTTTGGATATCGCAAAAATGTTTATTATTATATTTTCCTTAAATAACTTTTTAAAAGTTTATCTTTGTTTAAGTTTCTAACTTAAATAAAACCTTAAAAATTAGTCCCAACTATTCTATTTCTCCAAATTGCTTTTAAAGTCTTGGCAATATTTTTCCTCAAGAATATGAAAGTTTATGAAGACATAAAAGTAATTACACTTTAATTTTAGTTTTATTTTTAAATTTAATGGTTTTCCTTGTCAAAAAGTATCCACTGTACATCAACAACGGCGCAATCGTGACTCACAAGTGTCTGGGCAATGCTGGTCTGGTGTGGCTGTGGTCCGTCGCCTTCGTCGTCTGTCCGCTTGTTTATGCAACCAATTCCAGGCCACAAAACATCTCTTGTTTGCCTTTCTCATCGACGGCAGCTGCGAACAGCTCAATTCTCCATTCTCGCCCTTCTCCAGCGGAGAGGAGGGGCAAGTTCAATGAAACCAAGTGACACTTGCAATAATAATTGCGATGGCATCTAATTGGATCCGATCCTCCCCTCGTTACCCCGGCAAGTGAATCAAAAGTGTTCGAAAGAGAGAATCAACAGCTCCCGGGGTTGAGTCAACGTTTCTTTTGGCTTTCAACGCCATTTGTTGCCACATCGAGAGACAAATTAATAATATCTTATCTATAAACAATCATCTGCAGGCATAAATACAATACAGTCGTACTTCTATAAAGAAAAAACTTTAAAAAAATTCACAAAAATAGTATTGGAGCTTCCAAAAAATTTATATATTTCAAATTAACTTGGTAAACAAGCTTTTATAATTAAGTTTTTCTGGTTTAATAATTAGTTCTTTAAAATATTTTCTTTAACTTTAAATTATTTAATGAAAATTATCCTTACAAATTTATAGGAATTATTGAATATAGAACATTCTGAAAAGGATTAATTTTCGATTTTACCTTTGTCATAAATCATATTTATTTTAATTTATTTATTTTTAATTGTTGTTTTTAATGAGAATCAGGATTCATTGATCTGCCAAAGATTAAGCTAGGATCTTTAATTTCAAATTCTACCTTTGTAATAAATCATAGTTTTTGATATTTCGTTAAATTAAAATAAAGAAAAATATATTTGACTTCCATAATCAAAATCTTTCAAAAGTTATATATTGAAAATAAATACGTATATCCAGAAAATCCCACCTTGGGAAGTACGACTGTATATGGTATTCTCTGTTTGAAGAGCTATGTGCAATAGCTACTGTTCAAAAAGTTCAGGTGAAAGAAAGAAAGTCAGTTAAGACATAGACGACCTTGCTGAGAAGAGATCGGAGAGGCCGAAAAACAGTAGACTTGAGTCGTCGATGACTCAATTAGAATTCACTTTTACTTGAATGAGTCTTCTCAGATAACAAAGTCCACGGCGACGCCGGGAGAATCGGAGAGTGCAAGACCCCGCGGGAGAATGAGAATCGAATAGAGAGGCGCTCTCTCTTTCTCAGTCCGCCGATATCTAATCAAAAACAAAATAATGCCAACGGCCCATGGCGGCTTGATTCATTAATTTAGTTCCATTTTCCGAAGCAGGCGGTGTGATCCGCTCCGCGCTACAAAAAATAACAATAATAAAGAAAAGCGACTTGAAGACAACAAAAAAATTAAAAAACTGAAGAAAACAAAAAACAACCTTAGCCAAACACAAAGTGCACTTTGAAGAAACACGGCAACAGATACAGATAAAGTTACTATCCGAACACGAGGCGGTTAGAACAGAGAAAAAACCGAAACCGAAACCGATACTGCAACTACAATGAAGTACAAATTTTTGCTGTTGGTGAGTAAAAAGTATATATTTCAGTCTTTTCAAAACATTATCGTTATCTTATCGCACATACTTTTGGGCCCAGATAGTGCTGGGAAGGGAGTGTGTGTTCAATATGGCTTCTCCCATTGAACCACTGAAGAGTGTGGGAAGACCTTTTTATTATGGTGACCTCCTTTTGGACACTCAATTTGTGCCTGAAAAATATCAGTAGGATGTCATAGGTTATCAGCGATCTCTATGAGTCAATCAATGTGAGTCATCTGTGATTTTACTATATATTTTAAACCACTCCGTTTGAGTTTTCCTTCAAAATATAGAATGTAAATTATGAAAAATTATCCGAATACAATTTATTTAAAAGCCATGAAGGGCTGTAGAAGGCTGGCCCAGCATATCTTTTGTCTCTGTTGGCTGGCTGAACTTGAGATCCTTCTACTTGATTTTATATTCTTTGAAGTGGACACCGTGGAAGAAACAACAGAGGGAGATATATAACCTAAGACAGTCTTGCCTGTGTAATATTATATACCTCACTTATATTGTAATATGTTGTGAACATAATAATTTAAAATAAATAAAAACATTGGCCTCCCATACTTAGCTTTCATCCAAGGTTGGCGTCACCGATCTCTTAAATGATTGTCTCTGTCTGAACACTTGTACTTCTGGTTAATCGTGACATATGGGAAAGTGCTCGACATCGTAATCAGACATTACATTAGCCGTGAAAAGTCAATGCAATAAAAAACACATCAAACCATAGACACGTGAGAATTACTCGGTTTGGTTTTCCGGGAAGAGTTTGCCTGAAATGAGGTCTTAGTCAGCGCATTCTATTTGGTTTTTTGTTTATATTTTTCTTTTATACGTTTTACTACCAAAAATAACCAAGGAGAAGTACATGAACCCCAAAAAATGGCAATAACCTTGCGGTGTAATCAGGATCATTATCTTTCAGATAATTCATACATTAAGATTGTAATCAGAAATTGACTCCGGATTTCCTGATAATAATAAGAACCTCAAAACAATGATCTATAAATTCCTTTACTTTCAATTGATTTTCCCAATTTTTTGTTAGATTTTTAACAATTTATTTTCTTTAAAAACATATTTCCCTGATTTTTAAGCACCAATAAATTTAAATATTATTTTATCTACAGCTCCTTGCTGGGATGTCCCTCCTCCTGGCCACTGGAGTCCACAGTCAACATGAGGACATTCCATACCAGCCTGTAGCCAATATCTGCCAGACATGCATGTGCCTGAGCAGCCAGGACAGTGATCACAGGACACACTTCAACCTAGACTGTTCGGTGAGGAACTTCGAGCACATTCTCGCCCGCTGGCCGGAGGAGTTCGGTAGCCAGGCGGTGGCTGGTGGAGCATCCACAGAGATCGTCGTCTCGTATTCGGGCAATCGGATCAGGTTGCTCCAACAACTGCCGGCCACGAATGCCAGTCTAACGCTCTCCTGCCGGCACTGCGGTCTGCAGGATCTTCAGGCTCCGCTCTTCATGGATGCGCCCAATGTGGAGGCGCTGTACCTGAGCTGGAACGAGCTGACCGAGAATGTCTTGAACCCAGGTCTCTTCAGGGGTCCCTGGAACAACACTAACTACGAACCGATTGGCTTGAAGGATCTGGACTTGAGCCATAATAGGATAGCTCGGCTAGAGCGTCTACTCTTTGAACATACCCCGCATTTGACCAAGTTGAACCTGGCCTATAATAAGCTTAGTGTCCTGGATGCAGCCACCACGGCCGCCGTGGGATCCGTGACCACATTGCAGCGCCTGGATCTCTCGCACAATGGTTTGATGTCCTTGCCTGCGGAGCTTTTCCCAAAGCTGCGCAGTCTGCGTATCCTCGATGTGTCCGGCAATGAGTTTACCGTGGTTCCTGCAAGCCTTCAGCAATTGGGCAAGTCTCTGGTCCATTTGAATCTGGCGGGGAATCCGTTTCCCAGCTTAAAGGAGACCAGTTTCAAGGGCTTGGTGGCTCTAAAACGTCTCAATATCAGCAGTTTGCCTGCTTTACGAAGCGTGGAAAAGGGGGCTTTAATCCTGCCGGCCGTGGAACAGCTGGACTGCTCCAGGAATCCCAAATTGGAGAATGTGGAGCTGGCAGACTTACTAAGCAGTCGTAATTTGTCGCTATTGGATTTGTCGCGCAATGCCTTGACCACTTTGGTTCTCAAGGAAAGTAACAATAGTGTCTCGACCGGCAGCAACAGTACTAATCAAGAGCCCTGGCCGCGCCTTCGCCGCCTGAGCATCTCCGGGAATCCCTGGTACTGCAGCTGCGAACTCTTCAAGGCACTGGAGCTTTCCGGCCTCTCCCACATCGAACAGGAAGCAGATGGCACCGAGGCCCGTTGCGATACCCCCTATCTCCTGGCTGGAGCTCCGCTCTCTAACCTGACGGCCGAGCACATCTGCAACATGGTGATACCCAAAAAATATCGTGCCGTAGACGAGGAGCCACCGCGATTCCTGCGCCGTCGATACATAATACTCACTGCCATCATTGCCAGCGTGGTGCTGGTAATTGGCCTGGTCATCGGATTCATTGTGGTCTGCGTCCGCCGGCGGCTCAAGGGCAGCGATTATGGAGTGCAGCCCATCCGCTACACCAGCGTAAGGGGCAGCAATTTGTCGCAGTTTTCGAACTTGCAACCCGCCTCGGTGGCCAGTAAATTTAACAATGCCCATGCAGGTGCCAGCAATGGGGCAACGACAGGAGCAGCCAATGCCTGATTGGGATTCCTGCCGGACTCCCAGCTCAGTTCCGAGTTAGCAGCACAAGTTTCGAGCCAAAGATGTGTCCACGAAAGTGTTCCAGCCACTTGCAAGCAAATCCCTACCGAAAAAAAGACTTTCTGTGCGAGCTATCACTGTATATAAGTAGAGGTCCCCTTGAAGGAGTTGATCCTCCTTTCACACGATTCCTAATCCCCGAAAAATCAACCTAACCCCTTAGTATTTAGTGATGCCATCGATGTTTGTGTATTGTACTTAAGTTTCGAACATATTAGTTTGTAATAAAAAAAATATATAAAATAACAAATGTTGTTCTGTTGTGAAACTTTATTTCGGTCAACTGAAACGCTTTCTCTAAAAATTATTTAAGGAGAGTAAAAAGATAGAGTTAACTGAGAATATTTTATTAGTATTCTATATTCTCTAGTAAACATCAGACTAAAAATAAACCAATTTATTTTAAAAGCAAAAGTACTTTTAAAATTGAAGATATTAAAAAGCACTCATTATCCAGATGCTTTATTTATCTACATGAAATCTTTATTTTTGTATAGCTTGCAACGAGTTAAAAGAAGGAAATCTAGGAAACACAAACACAGGAACAACCGAAAAGGCAGGATGTGGTTTTGGGGTTCGGGACGTCGAAGCGGCAGCGTCGCTTTGCGCGCGGAGCTTATCTGTCCCCAGGTGGCTAGATAAACGATATATGCTTAAACAGATAATACCCAGAGCAAGGGAGATAGTACATAGGCATGTGACCAACGGAAAGAACAGCCGAATGGACTAGCATTCACTTTCGAGCAGCTCCTCGTCAGCAGCTGCAGCTACAACCGGCGGCGGCGGAAGCTTGAAGAGATTAATGGCCTGCTTCTGGGCCAGAAACTGGCGCATCTCGGCAAAGTTATCACGCTCCTTGTGCTGCTTGCTGCGTCGCTTGAAGGCCACTTCGTCGGCCGAGTCCGAGTCTGAGTTGGAGGCTGAGTCGTAGGTGGGCGAGGATGTTGTGTCTGCCAGCCGATTGTCGTCCTGCTGCTGCTGCTGCTGCTCAACCTGTTCGATCTTGCCGAAGAGCTCATCGACATTGATGCCTTTGGAGGCGAGGACCTCGCGCTCTTTCTCCAGCATCACCTGGCGAATGGGATCAATGCGATCCTTGAGTTGTTTCAGGACAGGCTTAAATTTGCCCTTCGTGATGCGCTTCTCGAAGTTAAGAAGCGCCTTTTCGGGCGTTGGGAAGGGCGCATGCTGCTCCGCTTCAAACTGTTCCAGCTCCTCGTTCTCATCGTACATATAGGCATAGAAGTCATCCTTTTGCTGTGGTGCATCGACATTTTGCGAGTACTCCACCCTGAGTATGCTTTCGGGGAATTCCTCCCCCAAGTCCTCTTTGGGCCTTGGCGTCAAATCTCCCTCCAGGTCCAGCTTGCTGTGCAGAAACTTGTTGTACACCAGCATCAGGCGCTGGAAGTCGTCACAGCACACCGCCAGAGCGTTCTCAATACCACGCATATTGCTGGCTACAGCCACCAGCTCTTTGGAGTTGTTCCTGTTCGCCGCTTCCGTGGCCGTCAGCTGCTGCAGGGTTACGTCCAAAGCCTGACACTCCCCGGCCACGGCTACCATGCAGGCGCTGAGCTTCAACGAGGAATGCTGCAGCACGGCGATGGGTCCACTCCGCTGCTGCTCCGCCTTAGTCGCGTTGAGTTCTGCCAATTCCAATTGCTTTCTGTTCTGCATGGCCATGGCCAGATTGCTAAAGTGCTGCTCCTCCTCCTGCACCAGCTGCCGCACCTGGCAGTCGATCTTCACGAGATCCTCGCTCAGCTGCGAGATCGAAGGACGCGTGGTGATGGTGAGGGCCAGGCGCAACAGATACTGCGACTGCACATAGGCGAAGATGTTGTGAAAGTCCTACAAATTAAATATGTCAGAAAACAGTTTCAGTTGTATTCCGAATCTTTGCCAACCTTTATGTGCTTGGGGCTGTAGTCCGTAACATTGTTCTTGAAGTACTCGCACTCCCGCAGCTCCTCCATGGCGGCATAGTAAGCACTATACTTCGCCGGCAAAGGATAGTCCGTCTCCATTTTGCGTGTCGCATCGTAGAGGATCTCTGTTACCTCCTTGGCGGCTGTTATGCAATCCCAGGCACGCTCTATCTGTCGGGATCTGCAGGTAGGAAGGTATTAGTAACTAGGTGCCGGTCTTCATTCCGTGCTGCTTACTCTATCAGCTCCGCCTGCTTCATGATGATAATCTCCTGAAAGTAAGTCATATTCCGGCGGATGCAGTTGCCGAACTCATCGATGGTCTTCACCAGCTGCTCCAGCTTGCGCTCCACGATTTTGTTGCGGCAAACAAAGACGCTCTTCACGGCGCACAGAGCGGCAAAGGTGCCGCTGACCAGGATCGAGGGGATCATGGTGTATCGTACACTGCGTGGGGTTATCAGATGCTCGACCACAGTGCTGCCCAGTATCAGGCAGGCATTGCGAGTGGTCAGCAGTTGCCGGCTGGGATTAGCCGCCGCCTGCAACTCCTGAATGCACTGCTCCAGCGCCTCCACATGGTCCACCAGCAGGCGCTTGGAGTAGAGGATCTTCTGCAGCAGTCTGTCCTGGATTACCTGTTTCGGATTATTATGCACATTAATCGAGGCGTGTGATTTATTTATAGCACCTGCTTTTCGACACGGCACTCACCTGCTTCTGCTTCAGGTCGTCCCCCAACTGTTGCAGCTCAAAACGTTGCTGAAAAATAATTACCGTTAGCATTAACAGTTAATTAGTCACATCCTCGCGTACCTTGAGCCCTTGCATTTTTCCCAATTTTGTTTTTTGTTTTCAGTTTGGTTTTCCATGCATTTTACCACCAGCGTTGCTAATTTAGCTATTTGTTCGATAGATCTGGCGGCTTTAAAAAACTGTCAAAAGCTCTAGGATTTCACACTTAAATAATTTAAATTAATTCACGCATTACAAATTTATATAATAATCTATACATTCTCGGTGATACCTTATTTGTATTATTTCCTTTTTCATATTTAGCTTATTTTAGCTTGGAATCTAAACTTGGCAGTACTGTTTACCGCCAACATGTGCCAGTCTATAGGATTATCGATATGTCTTGCGGCGCTGTTATGGCATTAAGGGTACTCAATCGATTTCCTCTGGTAGAGACAATCGAAAGCTTCAAGAACTTTGTTTTTTTGCAAAAATTTATTTTAAAAATTCCATTGAATAAATATTTTCAGCTCAAATAAATAAAATAATTTATAGAGAATTATGTTAATATTCCTTGATTTTTTTTATTATTTTTTTTATTTATTATTTTTTGAACGGAAGTGGTTAATAATAAAGAAAATATAGTTATTAAATAAAACTATAATTTTAGAAACAATAAAATATTAACAAATTATTAGATATAAGCTTCCACAACCAATATTTTTTTACCATCTCTGAATAATGTATCGGCGCTAACATGAGTCAACGTATCGATTTTTCAAACTAATTTTATAAGCTTTTTCTACAATATGATGTATTTAAGAGCTGGCTTTATTTAGAAATTATATAAAAAAATATAAATTATTTGTAAATAGGAATACATAACGCACTTATAAATTCATTATGTTTATTTCAAGGATTAGAAAAAAACTATCCAAAAACCTAGTTAGAAGCGGGGTTTACCAATTAAACTCAAGATTATATATACATATATTTTTTTTATTTATTTTTTTTTAGATACTTAGAGTAGTTTGTGTTGTTCAAGATTACATAGAATTTGTTTACATATCTATTAGATCAATATCCCATTTACATAGAGTCAACATCATAAAAAAGGGTTCGCTGCATTCTCTTCCTTCATCACATCCCTCTGCATAATGATCTCTTGGGCTGCGAACAGGGGCTAGTTGGTTGGTGGATAGAGGATAAGTGGGGTAGGCGCGCTGCTAACTTGGCTATACGCAAGACGACAGATGTGCGACATTATAAAATAAATAACATGGTTACTGCTCGCTGCCAGTGCCGAATATCTGAGGTGGCCACTCCATTTTGTTTTCGGAGGGCAGACGGAATGGATCTCCATCCTACATCTTATAGGTGGCGGGCACTGAGCGCGGATAGTCCAAATCGTACATTTGGGCCTTGATGAAGGCGACCTTGTTGGCCGGCTCCGGACGGATGCTGGCCAATCCGTTCCTATAGGCGTATTCCACAATCGCATCGGCGATGGCCACCGAGCAATTGACAATGGAGTTAAGAGGTGGATACAGGCTACCCCTATTCAAGTCCTCCTTAGAGACCAGCTCCGCCAAGCGTTCTGCGGCTACCAGGAACACCTGCTCGGGAATGTTCAGCATGCCGGCGCATAGGACTCCCAATGCCACTCCAGGGAAAATATATGAGTTATTACCCTGACCCGGATAGAACTTCTGTCCGTTGTAGGTCACGGGGTCGAAGGGCGAGCCGCTGGCGAAGATGCAGCGACCCTTGGTGTGGGTGTACGCCTCCTCGGCAGTGCACTCCGCCTTAACGGTGGGGTTGGACAGGGCAAAGATGATCGGGGTCTCGTTGATCTCGGCCATCAGCTCGAGGATCTCCTGGTTGAAGGCACCACCCTGGGCAGCAGCTCCGATCAGCACATTCGGACGCAACTTGCGCACCGCCTCCGACAGAGTATCGATGGGGTCGTGCACCTGGGCGAAGTGCAGCTTGTGCTCGGTGAGTCCACCCCTTGGGCGGTCGCGGATGATCACACCACGGCTACAAACAGGACAACATAATTAGTATTGCATTAGGGTAAAGATTTAAGAGGATTAGTTACCTGTCCACCAACCAGATGCGGGACTTGGCCTCCTCATCAGTCAGACCCTCGGCCCTCATGGCCATCACGCAGAGGTTGGCAATACCCAGAGCAGCCTCTCCGGCGCCCAAGAACAGCAGGACATTGTCCTTCAGCTGGGTCTTCTTGATCTTCAGCGAGGCCAACAGACCAGCCACGGCCACCGAAGCGGTTCCCTGGATGTCGTCGTTGAAGGTGCAGAACGAGTCCCGGTACTTGGCCAGCAGACGGAAGGCGTTGGCATTGGCAAAGTCCTCGAACTGGATCAGACAGTTCTGGCCAAAGCGACGCACGCAGGCGTGCATAAATTCGTCGATGAATTCGTCATAGGCTTCACCAGTGGTACGCTTCTCGCGCAAACCGATGTACAGGGGATCGGCCAGAATGGATTCGGTATTCGTGCCGACGTCCAGGGTGATGGGCAGGCACTGCGACGGCTTAATGCCGGCCAGAGCTGTGTACAGCGACAGTTTGCCAACGGGGATGCCCATGCCATTGGCACCCAGATCTCCCAATCCCAGAATCCGTTCGCCGTCTGTCACCACGATCGCACGGACGTCTGTTTCCGGCCAGTTCTTCAGCACATCGTAGACGTGTCCCTTGTCCTTGATGGAAATGTACATGCCCTTTGGGTTCGTGTGGATCAGGCTGTAGCGCTGGCAGGCCAATCCCACGGTGGGCGTGTACACCAGAGGCATCATGTGGGCGATGTCGGAGGCCAACACCTTGTAGAACAGCCGCTCGTTGCGTTCGGACAGGCCGATCAGGTACATGTACTTGTCCAGGCTCTGTTCCAGGCGATCCAGCAGGGTGCGACAGTGGTCCACTTGCTCCTTCTCATTGCGCACCACATAGGGCAGCAGGCCGTGGATGCCCAGCTGTTGGCGTTCCTCGTGCGTGAAGGCCAGACCCTGGAAGGGCGAAGGATATAGGTATTAGTTGGGCTATTATTAGGTATCGAATGTTTGCGATCGCCCGATTTTAGTGGCCTGATCATCCCACTGAGCTATGATTATGAAACGGTTCAAACAAAACAAAAGTGGAACCCGAACGGTGGAAAGTTTGCTCCCTCTTATCGGTGATGACCCCACGACCTGAGCACGCGCCGCAGTATCACCTAGACAAGTTGCCTGGATCACCCGACCTTCACGGATCTCAGAAGATCTCTCACTGGCCGAGGCACGAGTCGGGTTTCAAGTTCAAAGTCAAGCTTGAAAACTGGAACATACAGTCGCCATTTGAGTTGAAATCAACGCTATACTATTTGAGGGGAAGTGACTCAGCTCCGGCCTCGCTTCACACGCACAATGATGTTTAGTTTTTGAAAGTTTTTCGCTACGTAATTGCTATGGTTATTATATTATTTTCGAAATGGACAACATAAGCTGATATTACGTTTGGGGGCGTTGCTGGAAACTTTGACTAGGTCACATATGTAGATAGATAAAAACTTACGTGCAAGGTGGCATATTAACAGATTACATTGGATTATGTGGGACCTGAGTTGCGGATGTACCTGCTAATATGCACATTAGGGAATAATTACTAGAGCTTTGAGTGCCAGCTGTTTTTTTTTTAATCGTGACCACACAAAGGCTGTTTGAAATGCCAAAGTTTATTACAAACTTCTGTGCTTAGCTAATTTGTTTTGAGCCTTGAATATTGCATATTTGTAAGTTTTAATTATGACCTGTTCTGTTAAGAAAATGCTTTTAAATTTTCTCAATTTATATAATTTCTATGGCCTTGAAAGCAATAAGCTTAGTTTACGTTAAATTTACATTTAATTTGTTTTTCCTTTTGTCTGTCAATTCTAATAATTATTCAAAATTATATTTAGCAGGCCATCAATCACTTAATAAACGATTTCAACTTTAATTTAATTTACATTTTGGTAGTCACGCAATATCTTTATTTATTGGTTCATTAACCTATTATTTATAGTAGTTTTTCAATTTTTCAAATTTTTAAATTCACTGCAACTTAGTTGTTTTATCTATTTTTTGAAAGAGTCATCTTTAGTCATGAATTTCCCCTTTAACCACAAGCAAGTTTAAGATAAATGACATGGATTTTTTTTAATTTATGCTCACTCATCATGAGAGGTAATTATAAGGCGGGCTTTTATCTTTAAAACTTTGCTCGCCATAAATGTTTTATTGATTTTTTGGGGCGGATTAAAATACCCCGAAAGTTTCTCCATTTATAAGTGCTTACATTTCTAAGGAAAATTATCACCCTGATGCTAAACTGTAATATTAGAGTGTGTCAAAAACAAGATGCTTAAAATAAAGCTGAAATTTAATCTAATAAAGGCTTAAATCAATTTATTCGTTTGGATTAAATTAAATTTGTTCTGTTGCTTGCAGCTTAAACAATAAAACACTCGAGTAATCCCCATAAACAAAAATTTACTGCCTGCAGAGGCTCGAAATTAACCATTATCGTGTGGCTACGTCATCGCAGAGAGCTGGTGAAATACGACAAAAAAAAAATAATAAAAACTATTGAGGGAACGACACCGTTGACATTGAAAGCGACGCACGCCCGGCGATAAGCGTGCGAAAGTGTTTACAAGCCGCCTGGCAACAAGTATTCCCCTTTCCCCCGATTTAAACATATACTACATATTCATGCCCTGAATCAGCCGCTTCAAACATTCGAGGTATATAATCATTTAAAGACTTGTATTCGAATATAATAAACCTAGAAAATAATGGGGTTTGACACTGCAATGGGACGTACATCAAAGGGAAATGTAATAGTAATACATTAGTTATCATTAATATGTTAAAATATTTAAAATTTTTGTAATAAAAAAAAAAAAACAAGAGGAACAGTTAAATATTTTAAAATATTTACTGAAATTACTCAAATATAATACCCGCTTCTGTATAACGAATTTCAGAGCCATGCGTATACGTAATGGGCAACTCAGAGATTACGCATACGCATTTCGAATGAACTTGCAAAAAAATACCCACAAAAATTGACCGAAATCCGAACCAAAACACAAATTAGCGCTCAGCTGATTTTTTTTTCTGGCGCGTCTGGCGCGACCAGTTCGATCATCATCACGATCGCGATCATGATCACACCTCAATCATTATCACTGGCCGGAGCGTCTAGCGGCGAACTTTGAATACATTTCGAATGACGAAAGCGTCGCTTTAATCAGCATGAGTCGAGGTGGCAGACAGACATAACAGGCAATTTCAAACAAAGTGTTTCCTCCGCCAAAAAGGTGAGCCAAGAAAAGGTATTTACTCTGTGTCCTTTGTGGGTCAGGCAAGTGGAATGATGGAAGGATGTGAATGTGGATGGGATGTTCCAGAAAATCGGGGAACTCTGAGAGAAGCTTGTTGCTCAGCCGGAAGTAAAAAATGGGGGTGCATGAGTCACAGTGGAATATTTAAGCAAAAAATTTTAAGGAAATATATGTTTAAAGATTGGTATACTTTTTGTGTTATTTTTAAACAAAACTGCTACCAAGTCTCCCCTAAAATGAATTAATCTAATCATTTACATTATCTCCACTCTTTAACGGTTACTAGATTTTTTACCCACTGGTAAGGCCAATATAAACAATCGATACCTAATAAGTCATTGGGTAAACATTGGAATAATTCAACTATTTTAACAAGCTGCAAACACTTTGCTCTTTCAGCCCATTGAACGTTTGAATTTGTTTAAATTTTTAATTTCCTCGGCGCAGCGATAAATAACAATACAAACAGTGGCAAAATAGCAAATAAAACAAAAGTGGCAAAATAGCAATCCAAAGCGTACAAATGCAAATAATTTGCTATGCCCCCACAGTATCTGGTGTGAACAAACTCACAGATATATACTTATGTATGTCTGATTATGTGGATTATCGTCATTTCGCTCTTCGAAACAAAGTTAAATTTATGACTTGATGTAGGTCAGTTTTCGCTGGTTTTGCGGTTGTCTTATTTTTTCGTGCACTTCTTTTTTCTTTTTGAAGCGATAAGAGCTTGAAAACTTTCCACAAGGAAATAAGTATAAGGAAATAAAAACAAACATCAGCTGCTCGGGGAAGAAGGTTGCGATAAACAATTGTCACTTGAGCGGAGCGTGTCAGAAGTAATAACAAACTGTAGAACACAAGAGGCTGGCGCTCCTGATAAGAAAACTACTTGCCAAGATAATTTCTGGTTAAATTATTAATTTTCAGCCTGCCAAAATCCACGAGATTGCGGTCTGACGTAAGACGGGAAAAAACGTTATTATTATTGCTTTCCAGCTGGGAGAGGGAGGAACTTTTTCTGAAGTGGCCCACTCCATTATTCTTAACATGGCTTCTGTTTACATGGCCATATAAATCCCCTTTTAGCCTGTGTTTAAACAGGGGGAAAAAATGCCAATGCTATGTTTGCAAAATAAATTGTGTATTAAAGGGTATTTTCCTCTGAAAAAATCGTTTTTATATTCTTTAAAATTAAAAGTGTATAATAAATCAAGGTATTTAAGGATAAAAAGTAATTTCTATTTTCAAAATATAATTTAAATATTTTTCAAAAATTGTAAGCAGCAATAATCACTTTAAACTTGGGAAAATGTACTAATGAAATCCATATAAATCGGTTTAGACTGTATTAAAATAAATTTAAAATATTTTTCGGAGTCTAATCTATTTTTCTCTGTGCTTCAAAAACCAAAATAAAAAAGCGAAAAATACGCAAAGCCCATGCGCGGTGTCTCTTTGAAGTGCTCTCTAATATTTTCAGCAGCAATTCGTGCATTAGCTCTCCCATGCCTCTGTGGGAAAATAGCGGAAAAACGCCTGCATGCAAAACAAAAATCGCAAAACAACAGCATTGAACTTGAAAATGCAATTCGAGATATCAACTTTTATACAAATTCTGGCTGCGCATTTCACGTTAGCCGCCTGATGCCCTACTTTTTGCTATTTGACATCCAGTCAATTTGCTCAATTATAAAAGTTGGCTATCGATTTTTTGACAGCAACCATAAAAATAATTAAATGAAAAAGCCTGAAGCAACAAAAATCGGTGAGCTTTGGTCTTCCAGTGTGGCGCGTGTATTATTATTATTTTTTTTTTGGTTCGAACTGGACGGTTTGTTGCTGTCCCTGTCGCGCTCTATGTCATCTAAAGGTCACCCACACCACTTGCCGAAAATGAAGCCACTGCCAAAAAGTGTCTTTCTTTTTTGCTGGCAATCACCAGCTGACGTTTCCGCTTAATAGTTATTTATGTATTTATGAATTGGAATTTTTTATGCTCGTGTTGGCTTTAAAAATAGCAAGTGGCCTACAAAAAGATACAGATATCGACCGCGTGACCCTTAAAAGCCAAAGATTTCGAAAATTAGCTTTCAAAGAATAGCTCGTGCGGTGGGAAAATCCCTAAACTGAGAAAATCCACATTCATATGTACTGTTTCATGAGAATTATGATTATTTGATGATGACTACATTTTTTAAGAAAACCCTTCCACGTTTAATTTACGCTTTCAGGAAACAAAAACTAGAATGTTTCAATAAAATAAAATTTCATTTAGATATTCATGAAATTTATCATTTTTTAAAGTACTATCTATTAATTAAAATAATATTAAATAGGCAATATCTAATGCTAGTGCCTTCAGCTACTTCTGGAAGACTTCCCCGAAGCCCAGGCACAAAATAACCATAAAAAACCCACCCTAAAACCTTTGCCTGGTACTTTTCCACTATACTTTAGGCGTCGCGAGCAAGAGAAAACAAGCGAATGGCAAGGGAATAGATAGAACTCACCTTTGAGTAGCGCTTGTCGTAGAGACGATCGAATCCGGAGATGCTGCCCAAGACTTCGTTGTCGCCAGTGCCCCAGACTCCATGGCGATCCCGCGGCGCGTATTTTTCCAAGCTCACCTGCTTGTTTATACTCATGTCGGCTACGTTATTATTATTATTGTTGTTGGAGGAGGAAGAGGAGCTGTAAGCCCGTTGTTGTTGCTGCTGCTGTTGATAGTGGAGAGCGTGCAAACTGCGCTGCAGCTGATTCCAGTGATGTCGCGAGGATAACGGTAGTCCTGCGGCCTGTGGCAAGTCGGGAGTGCTGCCTGAATAAGCTTTTTCAATGTCACACTGTTCCGTCGATGCTGCCCCTTCGGCGGCGCTTTTCGTTGTGATTCGTGTCGTTAGTTTTGCGAAATTGGAAAGTTCGTATTCGAGTGTCGTTGTGGTTGTAGTCGTATGATTGGAGCACACACGACTACTAGTACAACAGCAGCTATGGGTGTGTGCGTGATTGTTGTTCGTGGGAGAGGAGCGCGACACATCAGCTGTTTGGCACTGAGCGCAACTGTTGCTCTCTCCGCCTGTGCCGCCGCTGCCGCTCTGAGAGCTGCCAACGGGAATTGTGGTCTTGTAGTAACCGCCGCCATCCTTCTCCTGGCTGTGTGCATGGTGGTGGTGGTATGGTGTTATTTGTCCATTCGAAGGACTCTGGGAATTGTTGGCAGTGGGATATACCGGCGTGCTATGGGCGAGAGGCAGAGAGAACACAAGACACGGGGTGAGTGACTAAGTGAGGAGGAGAGAGTGAGGCTGGAGGTGGGTGGCATATGGGAGAGCACACAGAGAGGAAGACTATAACGGAGATGTGCTTGGGAATGCGAGATATGTTCTCTGTAATTCTCTGTAATTCAATTAAAGCTCTGAGCGCATCGAGTGTGAATGAATGTCAATGCGGGAGTGACAATAAACGGCATTGGCAACTTTCTCGGCGACTTAATTGATACTCTTCTCCGAGGGTTATTACGCACTTGGCTAACAGCTGTAAAAGCTTCCAAGGGCTCTTCATTTAGGGAATATTGATTTTTGTACTTGATCGATTTTACTCAAAAATATATATTCCTTTGACATATTTTAGGTATTATTTTAAAAGTTCCATAACTACTCTACAGGTTTAAGTTTTACTCCCTTAAATCCTTGTCTTATAAATCCGCAAGTGTATTTATGGTTTCGGTGCCCTTAGCTACCTTGTAAAGGCCCTTGATTTGCATTTATATCCCGCATGTACTGAATGCAATACTTTTCAGCTCCATTGAACCCAGTGAACAGGTGATTCTCTGACAGACAGGCCTTCGAGATGGGAACCGATAAGCGGTGACAAAGTGCCACTGATTAGCGCCGATCCACAAAAAACACACCCACTTATGTGTGTTCCATAATCCAAGTGCACTCAGGCGATACTGTGCTACCATAGTATAGCGCCATATTATAATTATTAATTACTTGTTTTTACTTAATCACTCACAGCCGTCCAAAGGTTTTTCTGATGCCGGAACAGCCCCGGAGAACCGAATACATGGCTGTGGATGCTGCTAGTGTCCTATATGTGTCCTATATATGTACTATATATATATTCCTGATACCGCCTTTTGGTTTTTGTCTGCTGCCCTGCACAATTCGCGCTAAACTGAGCTGCAAAATTCGATTTGTTCTGTCGCCCAGTCTCTTTTCTCTTTTACATTTTACATTTTTACTATTTTGTTTGTTAGTTTTCCCGCACTCTTTCTCTCACTCTCTGATTAGTTGGATCGATCATGGGCGGGCGGGGGTAAAGCAGCTGACTGATAAGGCGGTACAAACGCCTATGCTATATAGCCCCACTCATGTCATATAATAACAACAATAATGACGAGTACAATCATTTGTCTGGGACGAAGAAAACATTACGTTGAGGCGTGAAAAGCATGAGAAAAAATATTCCGGGAGAACAGCAGAGGTAGAAATAATAGGACAAAGAACCAAAAAAATATGGATAGATAAAGAAAAATTAACTAAGAGTGATTAAAGGTTTACAGAGTTTATATTGTTGTGTATTAAATTGATTTTTCTTGAGTTTGTTGTAATCTAAATTTGAACAAAATTGAATTTGTAATTTTAAACGGTTTTGCTAATAATGTGACGTTTCTTATTTTTGGTTTAAAAATCATTTTAGAAAATATAGGAATTTGCAAAAAAATATATATATTTAACAACATAGAGCTTTATGAAAATATATAGTTAGTTTTACTAACAATCTAAACAAGTACATAAACAAATCTTTAGATTTGTATTTAGCAATGAATATAATGAAAAATATATGAATTTATTATTAAATTATTCATTACTGCGTTTCCCAAACGAAAATGTACTAATTAACTTTTTCTGTGGCTCTGAAGGGTATTAGTTTCGACTGTCCAATTATATATCGTACTCAAGCCACACGTCTCTGCTATAAATTATTTAAGGCTAAGGCAGAGTTGTCCAAAGACAGAAACCTAATTACGAGACGGCCGAAATAAAAACCTTAACCTTAACCTGTCCCGATCCGGCTTGCCTTGCACTTGAGTCAATCATACGCCCTGTGGGTCCGAACCGCATTTGCTCCGAAGTTTTGTACATATGTATGTACATATGTACATACTCACATAACATAACTACATTCAATTATTACACAAAAATTGAAAGTAAAACACGACAAGCCAATAAATTGGAATATGCGAGTTTTCGAGTAACCTTCATAAATATTAACAATTTACTTCAGCTGTGCTTAATTTCGAATTCAGTTTTACTTTTTTTTTGACAAGGATTTTCATCAGCAAAACACACCTGTCGCTTGTTTTTTCTTTCTAACTTTATTTCGAAAATTGGTAATTATAGGTAAAATGTGTACTGAAGCTATCGATGGGCGGTGTGTCGTGTGCCAAGAGTTAGTTTTTTGATCGCGTTTCGATGAGTTGCTCGTAAATCGCTGATAAAACACTAATAAACCGCATCGTTAAACACTAATGACACCTGAAGAGCTAGATTTATTAACGGAGGCGTGGTCGTGGGAGTTGGGGGAGTTGGGTTTGCGCTGGGTGTGCAGTCTGAAAAAGCCAGGTAATTGCAGGTCTTAGCTACAAGTTTGGGAAGATTCCAATGGAGGAATTACACACGCTTGGAGTATGGGATTTATGTAAAAAGTGCTTTGTTTGTTTTACAATGGATTTCATTTTGTTTAAGTTTGATTTATAGTTGAACGATTTGTAGAATTTTTTAAAAAATGTTTAACTTATAAATCAATAGTTAATAAACTTGTTAATTATAATCTAGTAAGAAACATACAATTTAGTAATATTTTTGTGTTTTTTTATAAATTATATTTTTTTAACCTTATATTAAAAATATGTATCAATTTAAACTAAAAAAAACGTTACACAAATTATCAAAAAATAAAGTAAAATTGTAGTTTTATTTCTTTTATGAAGCTAATAAGGTTCGAATTAGCATTTTATGTTTATTTATTTATATGTATATATTTTTTTTTAAATATTTAAAAATATTATATAATCTAAAAACCCTTTAGAATTTTTTTATATATTCTTATCTAAGAATTTTGGCAATTGCTAAATAGTTTTCATAAGCTTTAAACCACCTCTCGCACTTCCCAAATCTCTGTTCTGTTTTCTTTTGCCTTTTACTCCCTTTCCTTACCCATTTTCATCATAATTCCTTATGGCATTGCGATCGGTGCAAATGGAGCTGGAATTACCCATTTTGTATTTTGATTTTCTCAATTTAATACGCTATCGAAATTAAAAGAACAGGTGCACTTGGAAACTCAACAGATGTCAATAGACCATGGAAAAAAAATAGTCGACGAAGGAGAACTTTTAACACGCGAAATGAAGTTTGTGTCCACACGACAGTTTGCTTAATAATTCAGGAGGCGGCTAAATACGAAATTAAAAACAGCGTTTTGCCAATTGCGCTGGACTCGGCGACTGTGAACCGCCTGAAACTGAATCAAAAACTGAACTAGCGCCTGAATTGCCGCCTCGCCGGAGGCCACTTGTTAGCGAGTGGGGCGGCCCAAAGGCGATTGTCCTCTCCCTCACTCGCTCACACACGCAGGCAGCACGCGACATTTGAGTCATTTCGGTGGCCCCAGACGGCCACAGTGGAGCTTTTGAGGGAGGGACATAAGGAACAAAATTAAAATTATGAATTGCTTTATTGAATTTTTAAGCCTAAAAAAGGTGGATCGCTTTACTTTAGCATCACTTAATGAAGGTTTCAATAATTTAAACATAACCAATTTAATTTAAAAGAGTCTTAAGATTTAAATATTTATTATTTATTTTACAAATGTAATTTATAAACTGCAAGTTAGTTATGATTAAACAATATATTACTATATTTATCTTTG